>BGPT01000606.1:265520-275894 GCA_003297045.1 Symbiodinium sp. clade C Y103 | reverse complement strand
ATGCGTCGTCAGGAGGCAGGGAAGTTTAGCCAATGTGTCGTCAGCTAGCGTCGTCAGCGTCAGCGCGAATCTACATACCCAAGTTGCGCGTTCCCTGTACATATATATATATATATATGTGTTATATAATATACATACATTACTGTACCTCAAACAACTACTTGCAAGCTAGGATCACATACCCTTGTTGGATGTGTTGACAGTTTTTTGCTTGTTGGTTTAGTTTTCTCTCCGACCTTCTATAGTTGCTTGATGCGTATTTGAAGCTTTTGCTATAGTTGCTTGGCGGGTACATGTGATGGATGTTCATGGATATTTCTTGAAGAAAAATATATCAAACATGATCAAACTATGTACCTCCTTCAATTTGTCATCCTGTAGAGCTTCTATCACGAACGCGATGATGCCCGAGGTATGGTATCACCAGTCCAAAGGCAGCTCCAAGGAGTTTATGTGGCGCAAGGCTCATGAAGCGACGCTGGGCCTCGGAACTGGGTTTGGGATGATGATGTTCCTCAATCGACCAGCATAGCCTGTTTGATGCGGGGCATTGTTTGCATTTAGCTGCGTTGAAATGGTATGGTCTAGTTTTGGCACATGGCACACTTGCAACAGGTACCCTCCGTAAAAAACTAACATGGATGTGGAAAACCCACAATTTGTAGATCATTTTCCTACATTGAGAAACCATTGGTTTTCCACCATGCTAGTTTACCCCAGGGTAAGTGTATGCATAGTATATATACATTATGATACCAGGAAGCAGTGACTCATTTTGAGCGAGTCCAGCAAGTGATGTGGACAGCTCAGTGAGCGCTATGACTGTGACGCATTCTCCAAAGGGCTCAAGCTTCATCAGAGATTTGGAGTGGACACCACTGAATCAAATGCGGGTCAAACACATTAGGGAAATTGACTGCTTCCAGAAAATGTTGAGAAGGACCTTCAAAGTCCTCAAAGATCTTCAAAGACATGTGTCCAAATGTGTCCTTCCTAAAGCCATGGGATTCCCCCCAGAAGCATGTATGATAAGTATGTGCTAGTATGACCTATCTATGCGGGGTGCATCGGTTTTCGTTTAAGTTTGGAGCCCCTCCAAGTGGGTCTCTCTGAAAACAAGCTACTCCCAAATTTGTTGATTTATCATGTATAAATATGTATCATCATATTCAAGTTCATATGGCCATTTGGGTCTATAGTAACCATGTCTCACACACATCAATTTGACCATGCCCTTCTGTTTTCAATCGGGGCTATTTTTGTGAGGATCGTAGCGGTGGAGAAGGAGATTCGTCAGTACCGCAGCGGTCGGGTGGTGAACATGCCCAAGATCAAGGAACGCACCACGGCCGTGGAACTAGAAGCCATCCTCAGGGGAGAGCCTCGGCGAAGCCGAAGGCAGAGATGGCATGGTGAGAAGGGTGGGATGCAAACGTGGCAAAGCCAATAGGCAGCCTTACTTGATGTTCAAATATATTATGGGCCCCCAAGACATTAGGAAGACTTCGCTCTATCAAGAGTCCGGATTCATTAATGGATCTATGATAGCGAAGTTGGTTGAACTAACTCAATGAACTGGGTTTAGGGTGGATATATCGAAGTTGTGCATGGGGGTTACAACCAACCAACACTACTGGGGGGGTACTACTCCTTATGGATTGGAACATGCTTTGTTGGGAGGGTCAGTGGATTCATTTGAATAAATTTGACCACAACCTCACGTTGCGATGTCATTGGAATGATGGCGAGCAACGGCAACTATGAAAACAAACCCTTATTTCAGGTTGGTGAGCTATCATTATTTTTCCAGATTCATGCTTTGAGCAACATGTTTTGCAGGTATCTATCTGATTAGCTCTGTATATAGATGGCCCATAGACATTTGCTTTTCGAGGTTTCACGCTTAACGGCAAACCTCATACGACCACAAGCGATGCACGGAGTATATACCTGATCCCTCTATGTGGTCCCAAAATTGTTCATTCCCCATTTTTGAGCCATACAGTACATTGACATTAACATAAGTACACACGGATATACAAGGAGGGCCCCCCTTAGATAGCCCCCTAGATAGCTCAGTTGGTTTATAACTAGGTTAACTATGGTTTAGGGTAGATGTATAGACATTGGGGTTTATAAACCAACTTATACCTGGAGAGCGCCACCTTGCACCAACTATGTCATCAATGATACCCAGCCTGGAATTCCATGACTACACCCAAGGAGAAACCCATCGTGCCGCCCGAGATGCAAGAAGCAGAACCAGTGGAGCGAGACTATGCGCAGCATCCCTACCTGAAACGAATGCAGTTTCGCGGCGGTGGCTATGCCATTCTGATGGCCTTACATTTAAGATCTGCAAGGGAAAACCTGCGGCAGTTCATGTACAAGTCACTCGGATTGAGATGTTTTCTTGGTGGACAGAGATGGATGGGGGTCACATGGGTAGAAATGGAAGCGAATAATGAAAACTAATCTTTAAATAAAAGCAACGAACCACTACGAAGAGACAGCTCAGCAGTATCAGTAGACAGTCTTGGCTCTGGCTTTCAAGACGCTACACCGTGGTTGCAAACATATAGGAAACCTTCGATTGTTTCAGTCCCAAAGAGGTAGGTCACTTAAAAAGCAAACTGGTGACCGCCATGTTTCCGGTATGTGTTGTTCAGGTTCCAACACAGCTGAAGAACAACGACGACAACGATAAATGATCAATGATGAAGATGATGATGATGATGACGACGACGACGACGACGATGAAGTTGATGGTCACGATCATGATGATCGCGATCATGATGAATT
The DNA here is from genome assembly GCA_003297045.1 of Symbiodinium sp. clade C Y103. Taxonomy (NCBI): domain Eukaryota; class Dinophyceae; order Suessiales; family Symbiodiniaceae; genus Cladocopium; species Cladocopium sp. clade C. The sequence goes on along the minus strand of BGPT01000606.1, from coordinate 273,092 downwards.
TTGATTATGGGTGTCATCACCTCACCTTTCATTGTTTGGACATTAATGTTTTATGATGTTTTTATGTTTATCTTGTTGTTGAGCAATCAGTCGCTGAACTTTGCCAGGTCTGAACTCATCCATGACGCGCAGCCCTACTGTGACGTCACCATGGAGGGTGGCTGGGGCGCAGCCAATGGTTGGACGTCCATCCGCTCATTGTGTCCTGGTGTGGTGGTGGATGCTGGGGATGTGCAAAAATGGACAAGTAACAATAGTCAGTAATGATATGTAATGATGGTTATTAACCCATATTAACCCTACCTATATTATACAACCAATAATCATGGCGTATCAAACGTCTATTTTTTCTGCGTGGGGGTGGTTCACACTCCCAAATTTTACCTTAACTATGGAACCCCAAAGACTTGGATTTGGAAGATGATCTTACGTGAGAAAAACAGCTCTTTCTTCCAGTGGTCAATTTTTTGGGGTGTAATTGTGTAATCAACAGCGATGGGGGTTGAATATCCTCTGGTAAACTAACATAACTATGGGAAATCACCATTTTTAATGGGAAAATCCACTATAAATGGCCATTTACCAGAGGGTCTGTTTGACATGAACGGTGGGGTCCCCAGCTCCGAGGTTATCCCACCGCCTGGTGCTGTCTTCCCGCGGCCCACAGGGTGGGCGCGAGGAGTTTCACCTGACACCCGAGGGACAGCGCTTTGTGACGGCCATGCTGCAGCGGTGGCCACAGGGCGGCGGAGCGCCGGGCGAAGGGAGAGCACCGGGAGATGGAGACGAAGGTGGTGACTGGGTGAAGTTTTTAGTATAGTTTACTGATGTTTTCGAAAAAAAGTGGGATTTTTTACTATGTTTTAGTGTTTTTTTTTAGGCTTATGCTTTAGTGATATTTTGTTGAGCGATGCTTTTTGGGGAGTATGAAGTTGAGCGACAACACTCTACATACTTTGAATGAGGTGAGCTCGCCGAGATGAACCCAGCCATGGTCTCCCCAGCCTCGCGCGCCGGCCGTTCGCGCTCCCCACGGGCCCCGCGTCCACGCTGGGCCGCGCCCACCTTTCGAACAGCTGCGGTCTCGGCGGTGCGGGCGGCGCCCACGCCGGGCTTGGCCACGAAGATTGGGGCCGTGCCACAGGAGCTGGAGGAGATTGAGATTTCCAGTCACTTGATGCAATTTGGGAAGACCTGTAGTAAAGGTTCAAGGTTGGTTATTTCCTGTTTGAATATGTTGTTTCATGTTGTTTCCAAATTCTGGAAGTGCAAATGTTTGTAAATACGGTTTGAAATAGACCAGTTGGACTGCCAAGCTGATGGATGGTTTTTTGGGGTCCCCACCATGTTATGTTTGTGAAGGTGCGACACTCTGCGTAGTTTGGATGTGATACTGTGTTTGCTTGGTTCCACTACGTCCTACTCAAAATATCTCAAAATACATGTTTTTTCAGTGTGAGTAGACGAATGCTGGTTCTTTGCTCAGTTCATCTCTTCTTAAACATCAAACCTCCAAGTGTCAAAGTTGAATTTTGCATTCTTTGATTGATTTTGATCTCTACTCTCTGAGACTTTAGCCTAGCTATGGAAAATCACCATGTTCAATAGATGAATCATCTACGAATGAACCATATTCCATAGCCATGTGAAAACTACCATGTTTGGGAGTTCTTTTCTTAGCCCCCAGGGTGAAGTGGCTGGAAAATTCTCAGCGGAAGGTGAGTCAGACTCAGCTGGCGAAGTGGAACTGGGACCTCAAGTGGTGTTGCTGGTGGACGAACGAGTGCCTGGGCGCCATCCACGCAGATCGATGAACATCCCCCCGCTTTGGTTGAATGAACATGCATTTACCGGCTATTTCATGATATTTCAGTGTGTGAACAGAAGGGCACCAGGGTTTTCACCAATATCCCATTGCAGTGCACTAACCAAGCTATGGGGGAAATTCTAGATACCTGGCTTTGTCTTGGAGGAAACTGCTGAGGAACTACCCGAAGACATGGGTTTGGAAGATGCGTTTAAACCCGGGTTGACGGCCATGGTTTATATGCCGGCCAAGACTAGACTAGTAGAAAGGGATGTTGTTCCCATTTTGGAGATGTAACATCCATTTAAAATGATTTAAACATCATTTGAACTGGCTGCTTGCCCAAAAAATCCAGCTTTCCTTGGTGAATTATGGTCATCTTTGGTCCCAAGGAGCGTCTCCGCAACGTCGAGCCGCGGCGCTTCTTCGAGGCCATCGCGGACTCTTCCGGGGCTGCCGTGCGGCGGCGCCTGAAGCTGGGGGACTTCGCGTGGACGATGCAGCTGGGCGACTCATTGGGATTCGACGAAACGCAGCTGTTCTCCCGCAAAGGTGACCCCCCAGGTAAAAGAACGATGTTATACCAACTATACCCATAGACATGAACACTGGTTACAGAATTTTCATTAAAACTCCGCACAGTTTCATCGTTAAGTCCAGGTTAAGTCTAGGTGAAGTCCCCATGTTTACCTCATAAAGTGAATATGAAATGGCCATTTTCCATGAGGAAAAGGGATGTCTAAACCATCCAGTCGTTGGGTGTTCCAAGGTCTGAAGGTCTGGTGGACCTCGTGCTGGAACGGAAGCGCATCGAGGATTTGGTGGGACGTTCAGCAGTCGGAGATCACCTAAAGCAACTGCGACGGATGGATGCCCGGTCTTGAACAGATTTCTGGAGGATGAAGCACACAGATCGATGGGATAGATGGATTTTGAATTGATTGTGATGGATTTCAGGTGGATTTAGATGGATTTTGGATGAGTTTGGTGGATTTCAAGTGGATTTAGATGGATTTTGAATGATCTAGATGGATTTAGATGGATTTCAGATGATCTGACCATGAAAAATGGCGGGTTTTTAGCAGTAGAGAATGGATTTCATGATATATGATTTGACCATCAAGAATAGTGGGTTTGACAATATTTAACCAGTGAACAAATGTGAATCATGGTCCTTTCGGGTTATGCTCACTGAGCAGTGGCTGCGAAAGCCTGGTTGGTTGATGATTAGTGTCACAGTCCTCTGTAGGGAATCTGATTGCCCAGGAGTGGATGATAGGAAAATGATGGTTGAAAGCCCTAGATTTGATGCTAAATATTAAACTGCCGTGGTTTCAACCATAGATTTTCCATGTTTTTCCCTTAAATCAGTCCATTGAGAACTGGATCTATGAATTCTATGTGTGAATCCCTATCAGCCGCTGATCATTGCAGACGCCTGGTGGAGTGTGTTGCCATACAGCCAGATCGGATGTTTTGACACATGGCATGGCAGGTCGCCAGATATCTCAAGATAGTCTTAGAATGTCTTAGATATTTCGCTAGTCGAGCGCGGGGTTAAAGTTAAAGCTCACCGGACATTGTTGTTGAATTAGGAGAAAGATCTGGTTCGAGGTGGTTTTAATATGTCTCAATGATTGTCTAATCGGCAATTCAAGGAAAGAGTGGGACGGCAATACAGCAAGGTTCGAGTGATTGAATGATTTTCTTCAGTGAAAATTGATCTCCTAGCAGGCGGAATTTGTAGATTCCTCATGCAAACCAACCCTTGCAGACACCAATCCAATGGAACCAAAAGAGCGGTTGATTTACCTTCAAGCAAGGTATCGATTGATTGAATTTGAGGACGTCTACTCATCACATTAAAGTTATGACTTGGCATAGTGAAAGTTTTCAGAGCCAGCCAGCTAGGATGTTCTTCCTGGGTTGGCCTGGGTTGGCACCATTATAGCAGGGCAGGAGGGTTTGTATTTGATCATATTTGATCATCTCATGTCACTGCTGCCGCACCAGGAAAGATCTGGTTTGCAACATCTGTTCTTCCTGATCGAGGGCAATCAGAGCCTGGCGAGCAACTGCACAGTGTATGACACGGAGGAAGCGAAGAGTTTGGAGAGCGCCATCTATTGCAAGGAAGCTGGGGCATGATTTCAACAAGTGTTTAAGTCTTCAAGTGTGTTGAAAGTCAAAAGTGACAGGCTGACAGGCCACTATAAGATATGATCAATGGTTCCAATGAGCCAGACTTGGGGGCTTGTAGTTATTTGATGTCCAGACATCCCCTTGCCTTTCATCCCGAGCTTGATTCCGTAATCAAGTAGGATAGTGGTCCTCAGCAAGGTTTCCCATGTGGAGCGATAGGGAGCTTGAGGAGCAATGCCCCCTTAAATTGATGATCATAGAATCAGAACCATGTTTTGTCCATGGCACCTACAGTGTTTGTTTTATCATGTTCTATCTCACTAGAAAGATATAAAAAGTATCCAAAACAAACAAGTTCAAGCAAACTGTATGTTGGCTGCGTGAAAGCACGAGGAAGACATTGATGCATTCTGTGCGGAGCTCATTGTTGATGGCTCTAAGGCCCGAGTTTTTGCCGGATGATTGTATTTTTCATCCCGGATGATCGCATGTGGCTCAGAAGACACCCTGAAAAGACAAGGTTGGCAAACCTCGAATATCCGTCAAATGTGGGTTTCCACATACTGGGTATAGCTCTTACTAGGCTCTTGCAGTGGATGAATTTTGGCACATGATCCAGAAGTTTGGGCATAGGGCAACGCATGTTTATGTAAAGTGGTATTCCCGGCAATAACTCCCTTCTTGGGTTTTTCCATATACATGCCTCCATCAGGTTGGTGTCTTGCAAACCAGAGATTCAGCTGGAACAATTCGCCTCTTGAAATATATCTCCAATTGGCTCGCTTGGACGCTGGCGGTGTGCCATGGTTCGCACCTATTTCTCAGAAGTTGCGTCAGTACAATATAGTACAATCTTATCGTGGGGAAATTGATCATTGACAGTAATTAATTGGAGAAATTATCTTCCTACCACCCATCGTTTTGGTTTCTTTCATGTCAGTTTTCGCTGTGCACCAAGTTGGTTTAGAATGTAGAACACTGCTGGAACTGCAAATCCAGTGTTTTATTCATTCCAAATATCCAAAGAACAACGATTTATCATGAGTTATATGGATAGGGATGTGCGCAACAAGGATGGGTCCAGGGGATGTACAAAATGTGGGTGGATTGTCCTGGAATCCCATCCATGTGTGACGCTTTCCGAAAGAATTGACCACCAGAAACGAGCATCGAAGCATATTAGCAGGTTTCCCATAGTGGGGGTACCTGAAATCATCCCAAATTACCCTCTGGTAAACTAACATAGCTATTGAAAATGGCCATAGAAATAGTGGATTTTCCCATGAAAAATGGTGATTTTCCATATAGTTATGTTAGTTTACCAGAGGGTAACAATCATTTTAGTATTGAAACCTCTATGGTTTTGGTGGTCCCGTGATCCCCCATGTTAAGAAACCCCAATTTTTTTCGGACCTGCAAAGATTTATTTGGAAGAACCGTTTCCTCTTGGAATTCAGTGGTAGCTTTCATGCCTGTATCATGAGGTACTGGATTACAGTCACTTTTTTTGGGGCTAAGTCAGCTCCACCAAAGAGATTCGCCCTAGTACTCTGATCACTTCAGTATCCAAGGCATCCTGAGAATCGGTGTTCTATATTAACTGGCACCACTCTGCAACAGTTTGAGATGGAGCTGCCTGATGGACCGTCCACGCAGGCTGGAAGATTTGTCGGAGACTGAATCACTTGGAGACTGTAAGAAGCTGCAGATGGGAAAAAATGTCATTTCCCCCAAAAGGTACAAAAATAAATTTGGATAAATGGATCGGTTTTGCCCATGGGCTGCCAAAATCTGACAAATGCATTGACCGCATATCAAATTGGTTTGTTGTTGTTTTTCATCTTTAGATGTCTATGTGCTGGCATGATGGGCATGTTCAAGCATCGCAACACGCTGGTTTCTATCCCCACTTGAGAGAAACCAGTGACTGATTGTTTTTGGATTAAAGATTAACAGGGTGTTTTGGTCAAAAAAACTTTGCAGCAAATGGAGAGTTTGCCAAACTCATGGTCAATCAACATGGCAGGGAAGAGATCTTCCCATCTTTCAACGAACGCTTAACTTGCAAAGCGGAATGCTTGATTGGGACTGGTCAAGGCATCCTACAGTACTTCTACATGGGTCACATCTCACATCACATTGTCCGCAGGAGGACTTGGGAGCGGCCAGAGCGTGTTCATCCAGAACTGCTCAGACGCTGTGGCATGGGGGGCTGGGATGCATCGGCCCATCGGACCGAAAAACAAACCAATCAGCTTCTCATATAGACAAAACCTGAGAGTTGGATGATTGAGATATGTTGAGGTAAATATATATATATATATATAGAGGTTTCCTAAAATGGGGGTACCCAAAAATGGATGGTTTTTAAGGGAAAACCCTATTAAAATGGATGATTTAGGGGTACCCCTATTTTAGGAAACCTCCATATATATATATATATACTATAGGTAACAAATAGTAATATAATGTATGGTAATATGTTGTTCCCACAACCTTTCCATGATGTTTTGGAAGGTGATCACCAAGCCACCGCAATTCTGGTGCCCAGGATGAAGGTCAGCCGCCGCCTCTTCCATCGCCTTCACCAGCCCGCAGATACAGAGACGCTGACCTGGTGCCAGAATGATTTGCCGGATCTCTGCGGAGACTTGGGAGGTGTGGATGATTACCTTCAAGGTATGGCAGTCTAGTGGGACAATATATGGAACATATATGGGAAGTTTATTTGGTGGTTTGGGTGGGACAATTTTGATGAGCCAATCTCATTCATTCGATGTGCTGAATATCATTATGGGAAACATGGGGACATGATGATTAGCCAGTGAATTTGGAGGGATACCAGCTAGTACCCCGTTAAAAAAAAAAAAACAACACAGCGACTCGGCCTAAAGTTGGATGAGCCCACTGGCTGGAAGTATGTCTTTTGTTGAGGGGCCCAAATCAGCGAATCCAAGGAGAGCTGGTGATTTGCGAGAACGATGGCCATTTGGAGAAGGATCCGATGCCTTTCGTCATCGTAGATGGAGGCAACGTTCATGACGAACTTGTTGCCTGATATTGCCTGATGTCTTTTTTGGAGGTTTGGAGGGCACGTGAGCAATAGGCTAAACTCTCCGTGTATTCGGTATGTATTCGAGGGCTCTTTCATGTAAAAACATTCATTTGACCTGTAAAACGATATATGAACTCCCANAAATCAGTTCATGTGTGAAAGCATGGGGGGAACTGCATGGTGTGTAGCCTCTAGGCTCTCAGTTGTGGGGTTAACATCACGCCATCTCAGTTATACATATATGTACAGACGCAATATATATATATATATACATAGTATGTATCAATATGTATTAAATATTTACTGATATTCTGATATACATCCATGTTAAAATGCCAAGCACAGAGAATGCTTTCAGATGACCTTTCTTGCTTTCACGGGTTGCTGTCATGAAGTTTCTTGATTTTTGATGATTTTTGAGAATTTTTTCCCGGTAAAAAAACGATAACCAAAACGATAACCGAACGAAAACCAATTCTGCAGAAAATGCCTTCCGGTGATGGATGGCCCAGAGAAGAGATTCGTGAGGGAAATTTTTGCGTTTAATCCTATCAACTCCTTGCTGCGC
>BGPT01000606.1:233785-256377 GCA_003297045.1 Symbiodinium sp. clade C Y103 | reverse complement strand
TCCCCATTCCAGTCGACTGTTCTTGATGAAATTGTACAGTTGGGATCTGTAAGTTTCAGTTGTAAATTCCAATCGAAGAATGCTGCTGGTAGAAGTGAGGAGGTGGTTGGACATGGAAGCAATGGATTCAAAAGGGACATTGCTGCGCTCACACCAAAATTTGAGGTTCCAATCCAAGTTGTACCTGTTGAAGCCAGTAGCTGGGAGGCCTTTGAGAATCAAAGATCGATTGCCAAGTCTGGCCTCAAGGGTCTTGACCCTAGTATCCATGGTGTCAATCTGGAGTCGGGTGTAGTACTGCTCCATCATAGTGTTGGTGTAGAATTGCTTGCAGGCTTGGAGCATGAACTGATGGTTGGGAAGGAATGTGGACTAGTGGTATTGAAGCATAGCATCTCTGATTTGTGCTTCTGAAGTTTCAATGGTAGGAACTTCAACTGGAGTAAGGTCTGTGAAGGGCCTTTTCTTGGTCAAGTCGAGCTTCTGGAGTTTGCCTTGATCTGGATCATAATGAAGGGTGTCTGGAGTGGTCAAATTCAATGCAAGGAAATCCTGTCGAGCCTGGGAGGAAGATCTCAACTCTTGCTGGAGACTGAAATCCAAGTCAGAGAGCTCCACATCTTTTGCAGAGAGAGCATCCAAAAAGTCCTGCCATTCATGATCATTTCCTTCAAGTTTGGGTTTCTTTGTTGGAGAATCAGGTCGTTTGGTCTTTCGATCTGGGGTCAGGTCAGCTGAGGATGTAGCTGGTGTAGAAGAGGATGGTCGAACTGGAGGAGCTGGATCAGCAAGAGGTGGATCAGGTTGAGGATCTTGANAATCTGACTGCTTCACTTCGGCCATGGCGCAGGTCAATGGATGTGCAGTCAATAAAATGTGGAAAACAGAAATGGAAACAAACACAAACACTATAAAGGGTAAATCCAAACACCATGTGGCAAAGTGGTAGTGGGGCATAAGTCCCTAATTGGTGTCAGTGGGTCCCAGGATGTCAAAGACAAACACATGAGGGAAAAGAACCCAGTGCAGTGTTGGGCAGGCATGTCAAACAGCATGTGCTGACTGTGTGGCACAGCTAGGCTTGTGCCAAATGCCTGATTAATGTGTATAACCTGAGGAATTCACTGTCATTGCCAACAGGTGTTCATGTTTCTACGGATCAAACCTTGGCAGCCTGGTGAACATCAAAAAATCCATGTGGTTCTCCGTTTGGACCCGCCTTCGGATCAGGTTTGTGAATGGAAATGTGCATCTCTTGTCAGCAACTAGTTCACCACCCAGGTCATCTGGGGTGCAGTGCATATTGCCCATCTGACGAAAATGAGGCATTTCCTCGAAAGCAAACAGAGGCAACTCTTTCAATTGAGTATGCTCAATCTATCCTAAATGTGTTCAGTTTGAGATGAGTAGTGTATAAGATGCATTGATACCCACATGACCATAATATTGTCTATATAATTGTATAAATAAACATACATCATATTATGATATATTATGTGTATAAATATACATCTTCTGCGCTAAATATGATGGTCCTGCACTGATTCTGGGGCTGAACCCAATGTCCTAAGGTCATCCTGACGAGGCTCTGATCCAATCAGTGTGCCCTCGGAAGACCATCAAGGACCTCAGTGGCAGCCCACCTGGAAACGTGGCACAGCTATTGATGCGGCCTCTATTGCTACAGATTCGGTTATGAAATGCCATGGGCATCTATGGCACACCGAAATTGGTCATTTTACGGTGTTTAATATTAACCATTTGATTGGAAAGGCAATGATTTTGTCCCACAGCCACATCACCTTTTCTCAAAGTGGTCCACTGCTGCACGGCTCTTACCCGGGCAGACATCCCTGCACCAGGCAACCCGACACACAAGTCAGTGCATCCCACAAGATGGCTGTATGGTCGCTGACTGATGTGATCACCTGGGAGGCAGATCAAAGCCACCGGTACTCTGCATCCTCAAAAATGTAGATGGTTCCTACCCCAAAAAATGAAGCCTCACACTGCAGGTTGGAATGGGGAGAGAGTACTGTCTATGGCAAAGAAATTGCAATTGAAGCAAGCAGCACGTCATATCACATCAGTATCTGACTTGAAAACCAAGAATTGCCAGCAGTTCCAAATAGGGCTGGATAGTTTACACAAAATCCCAAACCTGGCTATGGTCCTCCATGAATCTTGTCCCAATATTAGGCTGATGAGGTCCCCGGATGCTCTGAGCCTTGGATGCATCTGGAGAAAACTGGGCATGTCTCACCCACTCCTCTCAAAATCCCCACATCCAGCGCGATTTCGACCAGCACTGCACTCTGGAAATCCAAAAGACTGTGCACTGGAAATCAATCCTACTAGAAACAACAAACAATAAGAAAAATTCAGACTTGGTCGGGTATTTCTGTAGCTCTTCAGGAAAAAAATTGACCAATGCTCCCAAGTCCTCATGGACGAAGCTGCGCTCTGGACGACCATCGCCTGAATCTAAACCTTGGCCACTTCTCAGGGCCACAAAAGTGGCGCGATACTCATTGGTCTGTTCGAAGCTGCAGTCAGTTATTGTATATCTTTTTATATACATTATTGTAACTCATTATTGTATCAAAATATATCCCATAAATCCCATATAATATTCATCCAACTGAATCCCAATCCAGATGTTTTCAATGACAACTTCCGAAAGCACCATTTGTTGTTAAAATTCAGCGCCGTACACCAGGTTTTGGCCGTGCAGTCCTGGCTGCCAGGGCAAGTCTTTCAGATTTGACTCCACCATGCCGTTGATTTTGGGTTCCTTTTTGAAGCAAGCTTGGTGTGACTTCCATTCTAAGAGTGGATAGTTTCCCATAAACTTGGCCATCCTGTCACCAATGCTGGTTGATGGCTTCCCTCTAAACAGTCAACACAGTCCAAGGGTGCGAATGTGTTCTTCACAACACCATCTGTCGCTCCTCACTGGCACTCACCAGCTTACCTTAGAGAGATCAGTCAGCACACACGCTCACAGGTACCGAAGAAAGTAACGTACCAGTCGGGCATTCCACTAACTTTCAGCAAAATTGTGAAACTGGAGCTGCTCCGCTGCCGGGTTGCGAGAGACGTCCGAGATGGACACCGAATAGACCTGGCTGCGAGATACACCCAGACCACCCATGCATCTCTGACCAAGACTGACCAAGGCCAGGCCAGAAGTGCGGCACCAGTGTGTCCATAGATGACCTGCCAGGTCGAGTCTCCGATGTCGGTGAGGTCATCTTGGAAAGCTGCACAAGTGAAATATGGGTCCAGGAATGGAAAGTGCAGTAGAGAAGGGTCCATTTAAATGCTATTGCTGGGGTCCATTCAAATGCTGTTGCTATGGATTTAAGTAAGACTCGGTACACCGCTTGCAAGTTAGTTTGTCCTTGTGTCAGTTTGCCCATTCTGTGGTAGTCTCATGTAGGTATATAGATCTACAGCATCGCCAAAGCACATAATCAAGACTCGAAAGAGTACAGCCACCTTCGCGCATGACTGCGTAGCAATATTCCAAAGCCTGGCGCGTTGAGACCCCCAGGTGCCGAACCAAGACTCTGAACCAAACATCCCATTGCACCATGCAACTCTAGGATTGCCAGCGTCACAATCAGAGAAGCTGTTGGCCGAACATGAGAAAACGATACATGTGAGGGAACTGGCAACTCGCACTTTCCCTGTCTAGCCAAGGTCATTCCAATGCCACGAAGACGATGCCTGATGGTCGCATCATCTGAAGACGAGGCCAAGGTCCGACCTGGTAAAGACCGACTTGGCCAAGTCACCACGGTTTCAGGTCACTTACAGGCGGGATAGATTGGGGATGTCAAGCACTTCAATTTGTTGGGACTTGGCTCCCCTACCATCGCCAGCCCATGCCACTGAGAAGATCTGTTTGCTGTGCCTGGGCCAAATCTCAGAACATGGGGGAACCTCCCTGAACAATGGGTATGTGTCAAAGTTGTGTGCCCAAAAATTAGATATCTTAGATCCACCAGTTCATGGCTCCCAGGTGCTCAAATGTTGACCAAGGCTGAGGCCCTGCTAAGGTGCTGAGACAACGTCCTTTGGTATCCCAGACCTTGATCTGCTTGTCCTCACCCCAGGGCCCTGAAGCGAATCATCCCCAAGTTATGGTGAAATGCCATCCCCAAGGTACCTGATTCGCCTGATTGATCTCGCCTAAGCACAGTCTCATCCAACCCTCCATCCCCCCGGGTCATGTGAGCAGGTGGCCACCGACTCAGCATCAGGGGAAAATGCGACCTGTGCCACAGTCGTTTGGCTGTTCATTCCCAAAGAGCCCCTGCCATGAGAATTTCCAAACCTTGGTTTCACCTCCCAAGCACAGACAAGACCCACCACTAGTCTCACTGCCAAGAATCTGCCAAAAATTGGAGCAACTATGACATCCCAAGGGCAATATCTTGGACATTTCCAATGCTCAAACTATCCATATCATCCAACCAGGTCTCCCAGCCGCGAAGACAGGGCCCTTGTGGCCACGGAGGGTTGCTAAACCTCAGGATGCCGCAGTGCCCCAACAACTCCGGACCCTGTGATATCCTCAGATCATGTCTCCTTTTGATTTGGGGCATACAGGAGCAACCTTGCATATGCTCTGTTAGGCTCTGTTAACGTCGAACCCCCTATTACAGGGGGTTGGCCAGCAGGGCTGCAAACAATGGGGCCTGTGGCATTCCTCCCACTTGCGCCAAGAAGGCCAGAGTGGCGGGGACAATCATAACAAAACATCAAACAAATGTTGGTTAAATATCATCTACAAATGGCTGGCATTGTTAGGATTGGCTTCATGAAGGGTAGAGGTCCTCCAACTGAAAATGCAGATGAAAAGTCAACTTCAAATCCTTGTAGAGGCACCTGAAGGAAATGGACATTTCCTGTTTCCAGTAGGATTGGTGCAATGAGAAAATCAAACTCAAATCTGACAATCCCAAGTCTATGTGCCTCCGATACTCCCACAAGTACCCAAAACTCGACAAAGACTGCAAATCCTAGGTAACTTCAAATCCCTTAAAAACTTGAAGCCACCAGGGTCCACCAAGGGTGGCTTGTGGATAGGGTCCCTGGGACCAAGTTGACTATGTATGAGACATATCCTTGGGATTTCTGCCATCTGCCTTGGACAACTCTCGCCAGGGGATCCCCATCCTTCCCTGTTGGCCTCACCATGCCAAGTCACACTCCCCACTGTCTGCACACCAAATTTTGGCCGTGCGGTCCGTCGAGGCAGTGGCCTGAGGATGCCACATCCCATGGTGGGACCATGCCAGCAAGGGACCAAGGGATTCCTTTTGCCCGATCCCAATGCATCCCAATGGCTAGAAGCGACTAGAACCTGTCAGATTGCTGGGGCCCAAGGCCAGTAGTTGGCCATCCGGCGAGAAGCACAGCCACATCACTTGATCTTCATGGCCTTGTTGGCACACTGCTACGCCAACATTCAGGTTGGACAATTTGGAAACACCTGACCTTAACAAGGTGTGCTTCCGGCATTTTTCGAAACATCTTCTTGCCACGAATCAAGAGAAATTGAATCCAGTGCAGTTGAGAAATAACCAGCGATCAAAGTCACAACAGCTAGCTTGCATTTTGATGCTACTATTGCAGATTATTCTGCTAGTGTCATGGAAAAAAATAATCAGCTTCCACTGAAGTTGGATGATACATGACACGGGCCTTCAAAAAGCTGAACACGTTCACCTGCCATGAGAGCAACCCCATTGCAATACTTGAGAAATGTTTGGAGAATGGCAAATCTGACCGATTTCATGGCTCAACTTTCTGATCCCTTCCCCAAGTCCATCTACTTTTTGGGCGGCTGGCCGCTATACTCACTTCCACCTCTAGGACCCATAGATTTTTGGGGTGCTTGAAGCTGCCGCTGCGCCTGTCTCTAAGCTCCAAAAGGCCGCAGTGGTGTCCGTGGAGGCTGTGGCAAAGACGTCCTCTGGTAGCCAGACCAGTTGAAGGGAGCAGCCATCGCAAAGGCCGGCCTCCTGCAGGGATCACAGTCTTCTGCAGGGTATTCCTGATGACTGGGATCAAAGGCCTGATAATTCAAGGAACTCTACCGGTATTTGCGCACTTTCTAGAATCCCAAAATGGATTCCGAGTCTTCAGCATCTTCATGTTTTAAGGCTGCATCCATTTCCACCCCGGATTAACCTCCAAGGTCATGTTGCCGGACAGCACGCAGCATCCCGCCAGCAGCCGAAAGCGTCGCACCATGCCCAAGGTATGGACCAACTTTTGTCGCAGGGTAGCGACCCGGTCCTGGGCTGAAACTGCTGAAAAATGGCTCCTGCTTACCCGCAGTCCTCAAGAGGATTCTGAAATATCACTCTGACCCCCACTCTGGCCAGGTACAGTTTGGCATGGGCTCAGAGATCGTTCCTTACCCCCGCAGGTATTTGGGAACTGGCTGGTATGAGCTGATATCTAATTTGATCAATTGAGCGTCCCCACAACAGACCAAACTGTGTCAAGAAACTGTGGGGAGCGCAGTCATGCAGCAAATGTGGCCGCCATCGACAGCAGCATAGACATTCATCGTCCATCTCTCTCGCGGCAGCAAGTGGTCCATAGGCAGCAGCGCAAGACAGGGCTGGCTTCGAAAAAAACTCAGGGAGAGTGCTTTGCTGAACGGGTAAAGAAATGTAAAAGAGGGACCGTGCTGAGAACAATGGTTCCAGCTCGGTTTCCACATTGGAATTCACATATTTGCTGTCCTTGCGAATGCCGAATTCCCACAAGTGATTGCTTCCGTCCCATAGGTGGCGGCAAGAAAACAAAATGTTTCATTGGTCCCAGCCGGCAGTCTTTCCTTGTAGCTTTGAAATCCAGTGCTGGCGGTGCTAAAAGAAATGGGCATATCAGATTGCATAGGCTTTAGCATGGAGCGCCACTGTTGTTTCAGCCACTAGTGGCGTTTAAAACGACGCGTTGCTTAAAATGAGCCATCCACGACGGTCGGCGGACAAATTTTTGCCCTAGCCATGGGCTTCACTAGGAGGTTGTCGAAAAAAATTGACTCCCCAAAGCCCCAGGGTTTATGGTTAAGAAGACTTAATACGCAGTTTCTCATGTTTTCAGGATGAGATTTCGCAATTTGGTATATCTCAGTTTGAGACAAACTTCAAAAAATGATTCTCGATTTGGCTCGGAGGCATGGGATCCTACTATCACACCCAATGAACTCAAGGAAGGTGCCACTGGGTTATCCGCATTTTGGGACTCACTTTTTGTCACGAAATCAGCTCATTTGGAGACCAATCTTCAACACCGCAGGGCACGGAAGCAGCAGCGACCGCCAGTGGCCACCAATTATGCTAGCATGTGTGCCCTGCCCATGTTTCGTTTGGGAACCGAGAGATCGAGCTACGTGCAGATTGAGGTGAGTTCTACAAGTTCAACACATCGGTGACATCTTGACGAACTACAAAGGCAATTGAGCCACTCTCACTGATGACGGGCTGGGCAGGCCATGTAACATCCTACAACATCCTATAACTGTCTCTTCCCCTTTCTGAAAGGGGCTGTGTTGATGGGAATCTGCTCACAACACATAACGAAGGAACACGCGGCTGCAGTGGCATTGGCAAGCATTTCCTTAGAAATGTTGTGGACCATGACACCGTTGACACCCCTCACATTCCGCTTGGTAATTGAAGGACTGCTGTCCCTTGGGAGACAGATTGCTCATGCTTGCTCACCTCAACTGCTGTTTTCTCTTTGCACCTTTCGCCACGAAGCTAGGGGCTGCTAAAGTGTGCGCAGCTGGGATTGAACGAAACAGGTGGATCCAAGCCGTCTGTTGAACTGCTTGTAGTAGGTAAATCTGCACAAGATCTTCTGACCACTAAACCTGAATGACCAAGATTTTACCAAAACTTCCACGTTGCCAGCTCGCACACAGCTACTGTAGCCTGCCAAGAGCAGACCTTAAGAAATTTCTTGGCCCGTTGAGGGCGCCTCAAAACGATGGAGATCCCACAATTTTGAGAAAATCTCCAGCTGCCAAATCTGCCAGGAGAAACGCTTTTCTCCATGCCTTCGGCAAAGCTACCTACACAGCTGTGCAAAGTAGCACTGCTCATCTAGGTCAATGCTCACCTTGGCCCAAATTCATGGGGGTCAACTAGCCCCAAGAGCACCATTCAAATGCATCATATCAATACCACCTCTTGGGAGACTGTCATACCATATCATACCCATGCGCACCCGCTTTGGAGGACATCAGGATTATTGCAAAAGGCTGCCTTAGTACCGTAAGCGAAGGAGTACCTCGGTGTAGCAGCCTGGACACTTATTGTTTTTTGTAACTTCTGTACTGAGTAAATGCTGCAGAATGATCCACCTTCAAGGAAATGCAACAGCATCCAAATCTTCAAACCAAAGTGGTAAACCAAAGTGCCCAAAACAAAAAACTTGACCCTGCAAGATGTGACATTCTGTGGAACAACTCTTTGTGGCTTTCTCCAAGCACTGCCAAGTTACCACCAAATAGTGTTGATGTTACGTACAAATGTCAGGGCCTGAAGACTATCTTGCAGAAGGATTGAGTCCCCATTACCACTGACCATCTTCATGCTCTTCATGGCCAAGCAACTTGCAGCACTCTAAGTAGCAAATGACACAGGCCTTGGTAGTGTGACTGGATTGATAGAAGCCCAGGGGTCACAGTCATCAAGGTCGGATTCCTGCAACGTCTTGTGAAACCTGTCCTTGGAAGTTCACAAAGCCCTCCAAATTCACACAAGTCTCAAATGTGGACACTCCACCTCCTCGGGATGGGACCAGCCCCTTAAAAGGTGACACCCCAATCAGATATGGCTCCGTGGTGCTGGTAAGAAGCCCTCAATACACCGCTATTTATTCTGCCAAATACAGTGGACTGTGCTGGGGTCACCCACCACAATCATGAAGATCAGGGCCAAACACTCTGCAGTGGTGCTGGTAGCGATGTATGGGTTTGAGGCAGCATCAAACTCGATCTCCTCACAGAAAGGTTTGGAGCAAGAAGTTGGGATGGGCCTCCTCTTTGGCATGTTAAAGGTGGAAAATAGTGATTGACAGCTGGATTTGGGGCACTTAATCAGACAAAACTAAAACCAGCTTAGCAGTCGTCTTGGCCATAAGCGCGCACTGGGGACTCACCTTGGTCTCTGCTACCGTCACGGCGCCCTCGCTGCTGACCTAAAGCCCCAAGCAGAACAGTTTTCAGAATGCCAAAGGTGGTCGTCATTCTTTGGGAATGACTGATGATTGAACGTTATTCTACACTTTCTATTCTCATCATGAAGAGATCCTTCGATTTCGAACCGACAAGTTTGTCGCATCATAAACAACTTAGAGCTTGGTCATCCAGCCTCCGGCTTGCCCGTCGCATCACTTTCCGCTTTTGGGGCCTCAAATCTGTTCCCACACAGACATGGAAATGTTGTTGTTTGCAAAGTACTCCCACTGCAGGAAAGGCAACGATCACGACGTGCACACACTGGAAATCCAAGCAAGGCAACAAAAACCTCAACCTCTGGTCAAAGCATAGTTTTGCTTGACATGTCTGGGACATCCGAACAGCAGGCAAAAACTCCTGCATGCAAACAAATCATCGAATGTTCACCTCTCCCAGCACACCTGGCTTCTGGATGTTTGGCACCAATTTGAACGACGTCAATATTTTTACCACTTTTAATCCTGGTTCCTGAAAATGGTAAAGGCATGAGAATTAGAGTGTGCCAGAAACACACTAGACTTCATGGCAAGCTCACATCATCAGACCCCTCGAGTCCTGGGAAGAGTCTGACTGGGCCACGAAGAGCAGCAAAGCTGTGATCAAAATGCGGAACATCTCGCAAGTTTCCCTTAGTCACCAGTCACAAGTCACCAAACTTAGGAGTTGGAGGAATGGCAATAGTAATAGACAAGTTCAATGCAAGGAGTGCAAGCAGGGTCATTCTTGTTAGTCAAGCTGCTGCTTTGTCTGTTCCCACTGCAATCATTGGTGTTGTAAAATCAGCAACTAGAGATTGAACACCGCCTGATGATTTTTTGCGTTTCCGTCCTCGGAGGCTAAGGCCGTGGAAGGTGCTGAAACAGGCTTACACCCTGAAGAAACTGGTCCCACCCAACGCAGGATCCCAGGCAGTTTCAGGAGCGGCGCACGCAACAAATAATTAGAGCCAAAAACTGCAGGGAAGGGCCGGAACAGGGATGTTTTGGATGTTCTCAGCAGTTGACTTTGCTTCGGGCAATGCCCTAAGGGGTCAAGGGGCAGGAAAGCAACCATTCCACCACGCTCTCATGTTTGCCGGCCAGATGTTTGCACAATCCACAAAGATGTCGTTTCATCAAACTGTGCAATAACCACCATGCCTATCAACTAGTAACTAGGCCAAAGTCCATGGACTTTTGAAACCCAGCAATCAACACAAGTGGTCACTGCCAAATGTGGAGCCGCTCCGCATCACTTTGTTGGCTCCTGCCGCAGTCTCTTTCGGTTTCGAATCTCCCTGGGTGTCACAATGACCTTGATCATCCCATCCTCAGGTGTCGATAGCAAAGGATCCAAATTGAAGTTGTTCCACGGTCCGTTTCACCGTCCACAAGGACTCACTACATGACTCCCCGAACATGTGTTGGCGCCTGGTTGTACGAGTAGGTCGAATGTTCGGTACTGCATTTCACAAACATTAAAGGAAATGACTAGCTTGAATGACTGAGGTTGGTCAGTGAAGCACAAAACCATAGAAAACCGATTTCCATTCCACCAGCTAGCACCATACACCATTAGCCATCATCAGCAATCGTCAGGCACCATAATATTGCACACCATCATGTGGCTGAGGAACCGGTGGCTGCCGGACATTCTCGATGGCTTCCTGGTACTTCTCTAAGCCTTCGAAGGCATGGGTCACAACCTGGGCCAGACTTGACAGAATCGTGGTTGTGTGTGTAACATGTTTGTGCTAATTCTAGGTTCATATCTGACTTGCCTGGTTCTACAAGCATAAAGGCATATTATAATTACATTTATATATATATATATGTATGTATATATATATATATCATGTGTGTATGTACATGTCTCTTATAATGTATATATATATACATATACATACAAACAGCATATATATATATATATATAAATGAATTTATATAAGCCAGTCACACTTGCAAATCATATATCATTGTCTATGAAAAGAATGTTCATAAATATTTATATATATATATAGATACGACCCCAGTCACAAACCATCTACAACTTGCAGCCAGCCTGGGTTCCCTGACACTGCTCAACTTCCCAGCCGCCAAGATCTCCTGGACCGTCTGCCTGGGCTATTAGTTTCCTTACAGAAATCCATCATGAATTCGATTGAGAGAAATGTCTCACTAGTAGGTTTTTGGAGGTCTCAAATCTTGATGATTTTGATGACTTGTTCAAATGTTGGATTCCCAATCTTTGGACCCCAAATCAACGGAAAACCCGATTCTTGTCACCGCCCAAGCTGCCAATCTTCCGGCTCTGACGACAACGAACCCCGCAACGTCAGCTGACGGAGGACAACCTTGAACTTGGTGGTTGATGGGATTTCCGTCATCCACCTATTGCAAGCCACAAAAGATAGAGAAGTAAAGTTATCATCTATCTTTTAAGGGGTTACGAAAATACTCAATGTCAATACCAGTCAATACCCCAAAAGAGAATCAAATCTAATAAGTAATGGCTTTAGGGGGCTGCATATCATGAGGGGGAAGGAGTGCAGGGGGTTTGGCAGTTGCTCTATGGCTCCAAAAACATCTGATACGGTGCCCACAAGCCACACATCGCCATCCCTAGGCACGTCATCGGTGCAGAGATCTGCGAGCTTGTTGCCGGACAGCCTCAGCAATTCAGCAATGACAAACGCAGAGTCCGACTGTTGCAAAGTTGTAGATTCCTCCTGAGTGTTTGTGCAGGAATGCAGGGATACAAAATACATTGTGACGCCCTTGCAAATACACCCAATCCATCTTCTCCCTGTGATTCTTGACTGAGCAGTTAGTTACTGAAGACCAACTACAGTCCGAGTATTGTATAAGAATTCACTGTATAAGAAATTGAGGGGTTCGGGTCCAATGCGGGTTGTATATTTTCAGCTATACCAAGGCCATACTACTTGAAGAATTTGAGGGACCCTAGGCTTGGAGCTTTCGGTTTCTTGAACAACTCTCAAGCTGTATCCATTCTGCAGTTTGAAGCCACTGACTGAAAAATGCATCCCATCCTTGACGAACATCCAAACCTGTTCTGCTACACAAGTGGGGATCATCATCCCATGGATGAAGAATCCCTGACCCAACAGAATTTTTGGCTCTCAGCTACTCCAAAAAAAAATCAGGCGAGGCATCCCAGGAAAAAAAAAACATCACTTTCCCATTGCCACGTGACCCCAGCAGGATCACAGTGCCCCCTGGCGCCACCAGCGACACGGCCAGCTTCACCGCCTCTGGGGTGCCTGCTGCCTCCAGCACCAGCGACGGCGGAGCATCTGCTAGCGCCGCATGGAGACCCGAGGCTTGCGACTCACGGATGTTCCAGGCCTGCCGAGGATGGCCACGGGTGGCCGATGGCTAGGGATGGCCAAGTGGTATCATGGGTCCCAGGTTCCTTGACATTTTTTTGCTGGGCCAAGTTTGGAACTCTTTGGGGCCTCAAAGCATTCAAGCAGAATCTAAAATGAGCGTGGCATCTGCATTCAAACTGTGGACTGTCGGACCCCAAATGGCGAAATCCATCCCTCCCCACCATCTCTGCTCCAAGTGCTTCGGCTTGCTTCAATCTGGTGGGCTGCGCACCCACCACGCACACCCGAGGCACTCTTTGGCGCACTCGGAGCACTTGCAGCAGCAACAAACCTGCGCAACAGCCACGTGACATCTCATTCCTCAAAGCTTCAAACAACTGGATAAACTACTTATTTCCATGGTGAAGGGTCAACTTTTCCTGGGTTGATCTTTGGATGAGCCTGTGTCACACACCGGGATCGGAGCTGAGAGCCTACAGCGCCATCGCCCACAACGACCACCCAGGGCTGGATGCCGTTCTTTGGCTCCAGGTGATTGTTGAGGTTGGCCTTGTGAGCCATGGCAGAGAATTTGACTTGCAGAGGTAGATGGATCCAAATCGAAAAAATGGATAGCTGGATGGCCTACATAATGGTATGTGCAATGGTTTTGCTGAGAGTATGTGTTCCCTGCTGTGGACTAACATCATGAGGAATTTCCACGCAAGGCAATGATGCCACAAAATGCACCTTGAGTTAAATGTGCCTAGAATATAGTAGCAAAAGCAAACCGTGAAAAGTGATATTTAACAATGTCAATGAGGATCAAACACAACTCCTCTTGAGATCATACACGTGACCAACAAACATAGAAAGATCATACACAAGCACTTCGGCCATGCCACAAGGCGCACTGCTTTGCAGGCAGTGGCCAAAGGCTCTGCAAGTACAGCTAATTCCCATGGGGTACCAGGCGGCAGCACATGCAGTTGCCAGGCGGGGAAACGCATCACCTCAGTACCGCCCAAGTGAAGCGACGCATGGCGAATGACCGAACGTCGCCGAAGCAAACACAGAAGTCTTGTGCCAAGCCCAGCGACTGTTTGGAAAGCACCTTCTCGCCCAAAGAAACCGGTCTCCTTCAAGATGCTACAAGCTGCTACGGCATGAGCTAAACTTCCAAATGGCACAAGAACTTTCACTATTGTGATCCGTCCATTTGTTTTTGGTATCTCAGTACGCCACATGTCTCCAGTGTCTTAACTCTTAACAACATTTAACAACGACGGCGACATCCAGCTTTGGAGAGACAGGAGACAGTTGCCTTACCCACATTCTCGCACTGTTTGCCGATGGATTTCCACCGTTTCACCGAGGTGTTCATGGCCTTTTCCCACACAAAATCTCTATCCCCAAAGCACAAGATCTGGGGCCAATTTCTATCTCTGCCGTTGGCATTTCAAGCGCAGAAGCCGCCAGTCCTTTCGTTGAGGACAACGTAGCAAACCACCAGGCTGGCAACAAATCTTGCACCTGGGTGCACTTTGTCGTGGACCATATCTTTTCCCAGTACTTCTAGATGCTCCAACATGCCTTAAGTCATTTTCATACGTTGAATATCCTTGGTTCCACCACAAGGAAACTACACTTTGTTCAACATCAAAACACAAACTTCAATTTTACCTTCGTCTGGGAGGCGGCTGAATTGGGGCTAGGTCCGCTTCTGTGATTGCGAAGTGTTTTTTGCATGTGGTAATCCAAATCCAGCCAAAGCGCCTGGTGGTCTGAGTTTCAGCTGAAATCTGAGGATAGCATCCTGAAAGAGATCGCTGTTCAAAGGAAAATGAATCTACCAACTTGTATGACAGCATGGTGCACCTCCAGTTTCTTGCAATTTTGTCCTTACACAATTACATAATTGGAAAACATGTGTCAGTCTCTTTGCCTCAAGAAGATGTTTTGCCAACCATCCACTCCTGTGCAATGTTCTCCAATTACACGCTGGCCCACGTGCAAATGCGATGGCACCGCCGGGCCCAACTTCAGGATCTCACCTAATGCTCCCAGTAGACTGACTACTGAGGGATGATCTTATCAACAATTCAGTGGACACGCCAAACGATTGCTGCATCCTCTAAGTCCTTCAAAATTTCGAGCATTCATTGTCTTCCAGCATGGATCGCTTGCAAATTTTGGATATTGAAAAGACCAGGAATCAATGATTTGCTGCAATGACATGAAAACGCATGTTGCAGAACATACATTTTATACAACAAAAACCTAAAAATTTCACATGTTCAAAGGACTCCGATAGTTCTCTCACTAGTTCGGCCAAAGCACCGGCCCATTCATGGCCTGGCACCAGTGGGAAGCTGGAAAGTCCGCTGTGATAGTAACCCATGGTTCCATCGAAGAGTTCCACATCCTTACGAGCACTGCAAGAATGCGGGATCGAAACAAAACGGATTCCTTGAAGCTGAACAAGACATCAGCGCGTAGCATCATGTCCATTCATTTCCTTTGCCAAGCGTTTTATCCAGTAACCACTTGCCCATTTGCCGAATGGGCCAAGCTGCTGTGGCGCAAACCCCCACAGCCTTCACGGCCACCAAAGCCTCTCCGAAACCCAACGTCTCCACTGGTTGTCGCCGCAGTTCCTTGGAAGGTGAAGATGGTTTTGAATGGCAACATCACGTCAGAAAATTGCAATTGCCCAAATTGGGAAATATATATATATATATAATTTGCATTATTTTTCTATGATTGTTATCATGCTATTATAATTTACTACAATATAATTGCCCAAATTTTGTTTGAACAACACCAAAAATGAAACATTTCGATGTCAACGAACATCGATTTTCTCTCTTTATTTTGCATTTTTTGTTTATGTAACACAACCCACCGATGGCAAAATGATTCATGGTGTTTCGAAATTGTTCCAAGACTCAACCAATTTGGGTCCTGTAATGGTGACCACATCTGTCTCCAAGACCATCTGTGATGCGCAATCAACATGAACGTTCAAATGCGCATCTGGAACAACATTCAGCTGAAGATTTTCAAGGATGACAAATCATGGCCGAGACATCATTTTCGAATTTCAACTGATTGTCCATCGACATGCCATGAAATTGTTGGAATTCAACTGATTCACCTTCAAATGTTGAAAGGTCTGAGAAGTTGTTGCGTCAGACGATTAATGTCCATGGGTTGCTGAATACCATGGATTTGAGCAAACTAGTTTTGAAATGATTGAAGCGGCGGCGAATTCAATACCATTTGTTGCAATTTTCAATGTTGCCAGATACCTCTACTTGATAGTTCATGAGTGGTCAAGAATCAATTTGTGTTTCGTGTTTTGATTTTGACTGCTGACCCGTCCCGTGGTTGACCCACTGTTCCATGCAATTGGGAACGCCCAACACTAGGGAAGGTCAACATGAGACCAACATTTCCAAGACAAAAATGCTTGCAAAATGGACCCACAGTGACTCCCATTCAAAAACACCACCCATATTCAACGCATGCCGCATATGGTTGTTAAACGTTTGAAACGGAACGAAACGAACACTTTTTGCATGGCATGTTTAAGCCAAACAATGCCAGCGATACGATTACAACCATGATACCAACCCAAATTCATCCGCTGCAATCCTATATTGGCAAAACAGTGGTCATAAGAGACCAAATAAATGTTCCAATTGAAAGAAAATGACGAAGTGAAACACGGAAAATGAATGCGCGGGCCAATCCGCACGTGGGCGGTAGCTGCCCAAAGCAAAAGAGAACCTTTGGAAGAAACCCCGGTCACTGAAAGGTGCCAACAGCAGGGGAAAAGGTGGTACCCAGTACGCATTTTTTTCTTGGCAAGCGCATCATTTGACACATGTGGTGCTGTGTGGTTTTGGAAATCGCATTGGCAATGCCGCGTCCAGCGGTTACAACGCGCAACTGTCCTGGCAGGCATGGTATTTGTAATATTTTGTGGAAGATGACGGAAACTTCGCACAAAAAATTGATTTTGATGTTTGCAAGTTGCAAAGTTTTTGATCCGTGAGAAAAGTCGCACGATTTTTTTGTTTGGGCTATGAAATTTGAAGTTTTGAGTAAGCCTCGTACGAAATGTTCCTTTTGAACCTCTTACATGCTGTGTGTCGATTATTTTGGTTCGTTGTGGTGTTGCCGTGCCAAGCGGGGAACTTGCCGGGGTTTCATTCTTGCATGTTTCAAAAGGGGTAGAACATGTTGTTTTGCAAAGCAGGCGTGGCACTTCGTGACATTCCAGCATCTTTGAAAAAGTGTCCAAAATCGTTTTGTGTGACAAACACAACGCTTTGGAACGATCTTCTATAAATGAGTACGATTTTCATGGAAGGCGCAACAATTTGGAAATGACCACTGGAGATATTATCCGGGGAAATGTTTTGCATGACAGATATCCAGCTGAAGTTTGCATCTAATTTCCGCGCCTCTTTATTTCCCGGAGTTACCGCTTTATTTTCCTGCGTTCCCTCACTGATTCCCCCCAATTCCCTTGTTTATTTTCCCATTTTTTTTTCATTTGTTCGGATTTTTCATTGATTTCGCTCAATTTTTCTTCAATTCCTTGAGTTCGCTATTTATTTGCTTGGTTTTTTTTTGTCTCCTTATTTTGAGGGATATTTGTTTTATTTCTCTGTTCCCCGTTATCTCGCTAAAACAGCCAGACATTGAATAGTTGACTGGAAGCGTCGCCCTCAATGGTGGCCAAGTGCATTTCCTGGGAGGACTTCAGCTGCAGGGAAACTTAAAAAGATGCTGCCATCACTGAAAGCAGCGTTTTCATCTGTTCAGTTACTGTTTCCCTCGTTTTCACCCATCGTTGACAGCGGCGTCCACGCTCAACTACTTAATGTTCGTTTGGTTCATGTTGCATGAACATAGTTCACGGTTCTTTTTGAACATTGGATGAACAGATCAACTCAGAAATGAATTCAAATTTTAGCTGGGTATGTCGTGCGAAATGGTTCCCCCAGTAGTTGCCGTTGCTGTGCGCCGGTACCGTGCGCAACAATGCCAAAACATTTTCCCAGACCTGGTTTTGCAAAATTGCCGCCAAAGGCAACGTTAAGCCGCCAAGTTGTAAAATCGTTTCCCGCGACGAACGGTCCAAACATGTCATGTGGAAAAATTGACGCTAATGGTTAGGCAATGCGATTTGGCAATTGAAGATGTGGAGCCAGCGGGAGCTGAAACAGAAGGGATTTTCAAATAGCAAAGGATTGGTTTCAAGGATCGGTAAAATCAGGCTTTTGTTTGTTCCAATTTCATCCTTGGCAAGTTGATGCATATTTCATCCAATTTTCTTGCTAATCTTTCTTTTCAGTGCTTCGGGACCTCAAATTTGAATCGATTGATCTGTGGCGTTGACGAACCAAAGCGAAAGGCCATCAGCAGCAAACAACACATGCACAGCCATCGGAGCTCGCGATTTGGCGGCCGGGTCCAGCGCCACCACACAACCGTCGGAGCTCGCGATATGGCGTCCGGGCCCAGCGCCACCCCACAGCCTCCGGAGTTCGGTGTTTTTCTCCTCACACTACTTCAGGGAAGCTGCTTTTGTTTGTGTTTGTTTTTTATGATCCGAAGCGCCTGCAAAGATACTTCTTGCTTTGTGCGTGTTGCACAACCCGACAAAATGCAAAGTGACATCTGAATATATGCTAGTGGATGCTGCTGTTACTGCAGCGGAAACACCAAGCACCCCACCTTGACACCGTTCTTTGAACTAGTGTCACAACCTCTAAATGTCTAGCCTAAAAATGCACAGTGATGTTGGCTGCATGGGGCTGTCTTTCCAGGGCCACGACTTGCCGTTGCTGTTTAACAGCATATCACGTGGATTCATCTATGAAACACTCTAATTTCCTCAAGGTAAACTTTGCAGCAACTGGGGTACCGAGACACGGATTATTCTTAGGCTTCCCATTGCTGGCACTGCTCTTCCTGAGCTCTGCTGGCTCAGCAAGAACCACATCTGAAAACAACGCTTCTTGTAGGCATCAATCATTGACGGCCTCGTCACTCTCTGAACCTTCTCTGTAGCGAATGACTGCCCACAAATCACGATCTGAAACTTCGGACTGGGTAGCGTCTGCATATCGACGCATCGTCTCTGATCTCGTTCGTCTCTGCAGAACTGGCATCACTGCTATCATCATCATCACCATCATCATCATCATCATCATCATTATCACTATTCAAACGTCTCAGCAAAACGTTGTGAACCATATCAACATTGTGCTCATTGAAATTGCATTGTAACCTGATTGCATAGCTCCTATGAAATTGACTGCTTGAGATACCTGGGTCAAAGAAATGGGACCAGTGATAGCTGCGTAGTTGGACCACGGCTTATAGACGGCCGTGTGTTTTTAGTGTATTTTGGCTGTTTGGGGGGTTTCGGGGGGGGGGGGGGTACGGGGGAATAATAGGTATAATGCGGTTCACAATGGTCAGACCTCCAAATCATTGATTTAATCTACTCAATCATTGAATGAATTCACTAATTAAATAATTAAATGTGAAGAGGGCCTATTTCACATTTAATTATTTAATTATTTAATTGTTTGGGGTTCCCATTTTCCAGAAACAATTGAATATTTAATTTATNGAGGGCCTATTTCACATTTAATTATTTAATTATTTAATTGTTTGGGGTTCCCATTTTCCAGAAACAATTGAATATTTAATTTATTTAATTTATTTAATTCATTTAATTATTTAATTTATTTAATTTATTTAATTTATTTAGTTATTTGATTAATTCAATAATTAAACAATTAATTGTGAAAAGGGACTATTTCACATTTAATTATTTAATTATTTAATTGTTCGGGGTTCCCATTTTCCAGAAAGAATTGAATATTTAACTTATTTAATTTATTTAATTTATTTACTTATTTAATTAATTAAATAATTCAATAATTAATTGTGAAAAGGGCCTATTTCACATTTCATTATTTGATTATTTAATTGTTTGGGGTTCCCATTTTCCAGAAACAATTGAATATTTAATTTATTTTATTTATTTAATTATTTGATTATTCAATAATTAAATGATTAAATGTGAAAAGGGCCTATTTCACATTTATTTATTTAATTACTTAATTGTTTGGGGTTCCCATTTTCCAGAAACAATTGAATATTTAATTTATTTAATGGATTTTTTTTTAATTATTGAATTAGTTCAGAAATTTAAGAACTAAATGTGAAAACGGCCTATGTCACATTTAATTATTCAATTATTTAATTGTTTGGGGTTCCCATTTTTTATTAAATCAATCAAATAATTAAATAATTAATATGAAATAGTCCGGTTTCAGATTTAATTTTTTAATTATTGAATTAATTAAATAATTAAATAAATTAAAGTAATTAAATAAATTAAATATTCAATTGTTTCTGGAAAATGGGAACCCCAAACAATTAAATAATTANAAATAATTAAATAAATTAAATAAATTAAAAAAATTAAATACTCAATTGTTTCTGGAAAATGGGAACCCCAAACAATTAAATAATTAAATAATTAAATGTGACATAGTCCCTTTTCACATTTAATTATTTAATTATTGAATTAATTAGATAATTAAATAAATTGAATAAATTAAATATATTAAATATTCAATTGTTTCTGGAAAATGGGAACCCCAAACAATTAACTAATAATTATTGAATTAATTAGATAATTAAATAAATTGAATAGATTAAATATATTAAATATTCAATTGTTTCTGGAAAATGGGAACCCCAAACAATTAAATAATTAAATAATTATATGTGAAATAGCCCCTTTTCACATTTAATTATTTAATTATTGAATTAATTCAATAATTACATAAATTAAATGAATTAAATGAATTAAATAGTCAATTGTTTTTGGAAAATGGCAACCCCACACAATTAAATAATTTAATAATTAAATGTGAAATAGGCTCTTTTCACATATAATTATTTCATTATTGAATTAACTAAAAAATTAAATACATTAAATACATGAAATAAATTAAATGTAACATAGGACATTTTCATGTGAAATTATTGAATTATTCAAGTAAGTCAATAATAACTAAATGAANGTAACATAGGACATTTTCATGTGAAATTATTGAATTATTCAAGTAAGTCAATAATAACTAAATGAATTAAGTAGATCAAATATTCAATTGTTTCTGGAAGTGGAGAGCCTGAAACAATTATATAAATAATTCAAGAATTAAATGTGAAAAATGTGAAATCAGACCTTTTCACAGTTAATGAATATTTTCTTGTTTCCTAGATAGCCAAAAAAAAAGATAAATCACATATTCACTTGTTTCTGGAAATTTGGAACCTCAAACAATTGAATAGTTAAATAAAGAATTAAATGTGAAATGGGACCTTTTCACATTTAATGATTGACTTGTTTAACTACTTCCATTATTCAATAGATTCAATAAAGTAAATATATTAAATATTCACTTGTTTCTGGAAATTGGGAACCTCAAACAATGAAACAAGAAATTAATTAAATGTGAAATGATACCTTTGCACAATAATTAATCATTTTATGAATTCAATCATGATATGAATTACATAGATTCAAACAATTAAATATGCAATTGTTTCTGGAAAATTGAAACCCTAAGCAGTTAAATAATTCAATATTCAAGTTTTCCCGGAAAATTGGAATACCAAATGATGATGTTGACACATGTGTTATTCAAGCCTTTAAGTATTGAGACAATTGTAAAAGTGAATATTTAGATGCAATTTATAACTAAATGTGATGTTGACTAATTTCGCATTTAGTCACCTAAGTATTTTTAAGTACTTCAATAATCCAATGTATTAAAGAAATGCTTTGTATTGAATAAATTAAATATTCAATTGTTGTGGGGAACAGGGAATGCCAAGTGATCAAATAGCTAATTAGTTGAAGATCATTTGGTGAAATTCACATTTAATTGTTTGATGATTTAACCAGTCAAATAAATTCAATATGGTTAAATGTATTGAATATCCACCATTGGAAGGTGAAAATAGGTGAAGTGCCAAGGAACCAATTCTTGTCGACACTCCATCATGTTGTGAAAATGGGGGTCCCATATATTGACATGTATTAGATACATTTAGAACATTGAATATTTTTTTGATTTCGGAGAATCAGAACTCCAATAATTAAACCATTAAATGAGTCTACATACATACATACATATATATATATACACATATTGAATCGATTGAATATTCAGCCAGTTTTGAGAAATCAGAGTCTCAGATAAGGAAATAGCCAAATGAATACGCTAGGTAAATTGAATATGCAATTGTTCCTGAACATAATTAAATTGTCAAATAGTTACTGTAACCTTAACATTTCCACTACCACAAGGGGGGGACATGTACTACCACAAGGGGGGGACATGTGTCCCTCACAAAGCCTTTTTTGATGCAATTGTGATAATTGTGCGGTGGACTTTGGTACAAGCGTAACCACACTTTGTAGCGCCAGTCACCTTCTTTGTAGGATTGACCCATTAGTGCAATGATTTTACTAAACCACAAGGCATTTTGTAGAGGCCAAAATTGGGAAGCTACACAAAAATCCCATCATGAGGCACACCAATTTGTACACAGACTTGGTGAACATGCAAAAAGTTTTATATGAGATACGGTCAAAATAAGCGTAGACTACTTTAGTAAGGGAGGGTCCAGTTGTGTTGAGAAAGTGCACCAAACCATGTAAAGCAATAGGCCACCACCATATATGACAACCCATAAAATTTGATGTAAACCAAGCAAATGTTGTTGTGTGCCTTCACGCGATGGGCAAACTTGATGAAAAAAAACCATCTGCAGTGCCCGTGTTTCTTGCAGTTGCCATAGCATTTGTTGTCCAAGGTGATTGAAGCAGTTTGTTTTTTCCCAGGTCCCGAAGCGGTAGAATTAAACTAAATGCAATTGAATTCTGAATTAAATTTAAAA
>BGPT01000606.1:202177-215317 GCA_003297045.1 Symbiodinium sp. clade C Y103 | reverse complement strand
ACCAACAAATCTGACAGAACTTTCAAACAGGTGGAAGTTATTCAGTGAGTTTGATTTCAAACAACAAACTCAAAACCAATTTCTCTGAAATCTGTTATCATCAGAATCTCGACTTCTGAAATCTGAATATATTCATAAAGGAACGGAGTTCACACTTTTCACAACCAAGCATTTCAGTGNNAATTGCAGTCAATTCTATATTAATCTGTGGCATTTCACCTCAAGGGTTGTGGTGTGGAGGGTTTAAAACTTGTTTTTCAGTACAGCAAGTTTCTTCAGCCCTCCCATTCTTCTCCCCACCCTGGGGTTTAACTCCGTTTCCTTCCTGGTTTCACTTTCTTTCCAGTTTACGTGTTGACATACATACCGGCCTACCCTCAAGCCGTTGTCAACTCCAGTGCGTAACTGGCAAAGCATTCGTGACTTTCACCCCCGCTGTCAAAAAGGAGCTGCTGAGCTTTCACTCTGCATGTTGTCTTGTGCTTCAGTTTTTACTTTGTTTTTGATGGCGCACGTNGCTGTCAAAAAGGAGCTGCTGAGCTTTCACTCTGCATGTTGTCTTGTGCTTCAGTTTTTACTTTGTTTTTGATGGCGCACGTTTTACGACAAGCTGGGCGAACGAGTAAACCGAAACACGTATCTAGTAAACAACGACGGCGCGCGGAGTTTCCAACTGTAGTATCTTGGAAGTTTCCAAAACTTCCTATTCAAGTCTTGGTGAAATAGAGCNTCTAGTAAACAACGACGGCGCGCGGAGTTTCCAACTGTAGTATCTTGGAAGTTTCCAAAACTTCCTATTCAAGTCTTGGTGAAATAGAGCTGTCAAGACAGCATTGTCTTTGACTCTTTGTTCTTCCTTTCGTTCATGCGGAAATAATCGGCTAACTTCTCTCTGCACTTCTGGTAGTAAGCTCATAGGGAAGTGTACATTGAAATCTGTGGAGGGAAGCTTAAGCGTGGTGTCATGTTGACGTAACAGAGCTGTGAGTATTCCGTCTATGGAGTCCGGATGCACNGAAGCTTAAGCGTGGTGTCATGTTGACGTAACAGAGCTGTGAGTATTCCGTCTATGGAGTCCGGATGCACTCTGTGCCGTCTGCCTTGCTTCTTCCCTAAAAGATGCTCATATCCCTTTAGGATGGCCATGTGAAGGGCCCTTCATAGCTTTTTTAAGGTCAAGGACGGTGACCGGCTCTTCTATGCCAATTGGAAGTTCCCGAAGAACTTCTCCCGTAGTGACCCACTTGATTTGTGGGGAGACTGTGAGGACATCCACATAGATAGACATTATGTCTGTCTTCTTGTACTCCATTTCAATTTCCATCAGCACACTTTGACTTGGCTTTAATGCTGTTCCAGATATTTCAAGGCAATCTCCGGACAACCCCTCTTTGGACGAATTAGCCAGCATCGAGCTTCCAGGAAACCCTGTCTGATTGCTTGATCCGTCATTCCGAGTACAGCAAAATCCGCTGCTTGGCGTGCAGTAAGGGTCACATACAAAGATCCACAAAATAAATTTGAGGTTGAAATTGAAATTGATTCAATTAAATGCAGACTTTATGTTGAACCAATTGTCTATTTAGAGTTCCCGAACTTGATCTCAGGACCATGGCTGCTAAGCAAGCTTGCTGTGTCATCCCGCCACATGTTATATTTATTATAAAAGGGGCAAGGCTTCTTCCCGAAGACGGCTTTGTCCCTAGGGGGAATGTTTTTAGGCAGTATCGAGCTTTCCTTTCGGGGATGGGCTGCGATAGTGTTCTAGCACTGTTGTTTGCTAGAGAGATTAGCTGGTAATAGAGAAGGTATCTGTATCTTCTCTATTTCTCTCTATACTAGGGTTTTGAGTGTGCACATTTGTAGTTGTTCACAGCTACCTGCATTGACTAATCCCTTAGCATGGGTATGAGGTAGCCATTCAACATAAGCCACCGATTTGGTCACTCTAGAGTTGTATATGTGTTCTTGGCTATTGTTTACGCGCTTTCGAAAATGTTCTCTGCAGGAGAGACTACTGTCGAGTACATTTTTCATTAGGAGTTAGTTATTAACTGGTAGGTTGGCGAGATGCTTCATTAGTTTGACGAGACTACTTGAGCGTGGTTCGTATTGGCGATCAGGTGTATGGCAACCTCCGGGCAACCATACACAGATGAGATTGTATACCGCAGTGTGGTTCCAATTTATGTGCGGCAAGCTGTGCAATTGGTTATTTCCATATATATATATATATATGTTTATTGCTTCAATTCGGAGAGGGCAACGGGGGTATCCACAATGAGTGGACTTAACCTCTTCCTTCCTCCTACAAGTGCGGCTTTCGCATCATGCCCGCCTTCGCAGTGCATGTTACTGAGTGCATGGCAGCCTCCGGGTAACCATGCAAAATTGTAGGTGCAAATTTTGTTGTGAACCCTCAGTAGACACCTACATTTTTCATATGAGTGCCCCCTGGTGGCCGTTACTTTTTAGGGAGTACATAGTAGTGAGAAGAGGGGATTCTTTAATGGAAATAATCGCACGACTCGTTCGATTGCCAAATCTCACCTTCCAAGTGGGCGTTTACGCGCATGTGTGCCCGTCCGGTGCGATCTTTTGGCTAGTGTATTCATCTAACCGATGGCTCTCTCAGTGATGTTTGGGTTATACTTCCTTTTCTTGGAGATAACAATTCCTGGGATAGTTGATTGCCCCAGCCCTTGATCTCTGTTCTAGGATAGGGAGCGAAGGTAAGTGTCCATATTTATTTGCGACTTGTGCCACCATTGGCTCGGCTGGAGTACATCTGAATAATGGCGGATCCGTGTGACTGAACCAACTACGTATTCAGGTGCTCATGTAGTTCCTGCAACAGATTTTGTGCTGGAGCTGGTAGGACCCAGAATCCATCATGTAGCCATATAACAGAAAGGAATGGGGAGTGACTGTGGAGATAGTGGAAGGCCTGCCAACATACTGTTTTTTCCACCATCTCTAGCGATCTGAACGCTGTTCCTGTGATCCACTCCCCTGTTCTCTTAGGCACCCATTCAGGCAATGAATGGACCACTTTGTTGGCGGCGGTTCTTAAATTCTCACCGAACTCCACTAAAGGGTATGGAATGTCTGTTTGCAGTTGGCACCTTAAATAAAATTGTGTTTTATCTGCCGTGGAGGCTCCTTGCCCTGCAAAGTGGTCTGCAAGTTTGTTACATCCTCTTGGCAGATGGCGGAGGAGAAACTGTTTGGACCGAGCCATGACGTTCCTACAGACTTCAAGGATTTTGACTACTTCATTCGTTCTTATTCTGCTTCGATTCCCGAGAAAATTGATGATCGGTGAATATCTCCTTGCATGCAAGTTAGCAAAGGTCCGCTGCTGAATCACACACAAATCGACAATTCTTTGCGCACTTAAAGGTTTACTTGCATGCTTGGGCCTCGGCTATTACATCATCCGGACAGTCTGGTAGGGCTATGGCCTTCCATGTTATCAATTCAATTTCTTCAGAAGTAACGCTTGGCGCTACCACCCCTGCACCTCCTGCTTTGTTTGCTGAATGGGTAAGATCCGTCAAATTGAATGATTAATGTTGGAAGGATTTGCCCAGAGTTGCACGTGGCCTGCACACCTAAAGTGAGGAAAAACTCCGGACTAATGTCTTCCTCTGCTATGACTTTGACATGAGTTTTCCCGCACTGACATACGTACGGGTGTAGTGACACTTTGGCTGTAGGGCACGGGACCTTTCTCTGCTGCATTATGAGGAAGCTTAGTCTGGGATCTTGAGTTGCAACTGCCTCGTCGAAAGGGGTGTGAAAACTGGGACCATTGGAGATGCCAGTGTTGGCAGCCGATGCTGTTTTGAGACGGAAGCTGTCTAGGAGAGGAGTCCATTTCGGTCAAGCTGACGTTTTGAGACCTGCGGAGCCGTTTGGTTGACAGCACTGTGACTTTCAGAGAATTTCATTGCCGATGTTGTTGACAGAGCTGAATTCGATCCATTTTCGACGTTTTTCAAGGTTACCATGGTAATCGGTGCAAGATTTCATTACCATTGGTATCAACAGATCTGTATTCGGCGACTTTTGAGCCGAAGGGCGTAGGTAATTGGAAATTGCTTTGTGATCGTTTGAGATGTCATAGGTAGGTTCGGACTGCAGTGCAAGGGGTTGAGGTTGAAACACATCGCTACGATCATGTCGAGAGTCATGATCTAGCTCGCTGTTGTGGTGCAAGGGTCTTGTGTAGTGTAGACATGTTCACTGATGGGTCATGGATGTGTTTGTTTTGGTTTCCTCCAAATTTTTTGGGTTTTTCTCTCAAGGATGTCAATAGTTGATTTCTTGGTGCTTGCTTTAGCATGCACGAGAAAGGATCTTAGAAATCCTGTGTGAGAAGATCGACTACGGAGGGGGGAAAACACAAACCTGCGTTTTGGTTTGCCAGTTTTGGTTTTGGGGAAAGTGACCTGTTTTGTGAACTTGCTTGAAATAGGGTTTTGTAGGTCAACCGAACTATAAACCTGAAACTGAATTCGTTTTGGACGTCACGGTATTTTGTGACTTTTGTCCAAAGAAATGTCTTGAAAACTTCGGAATAGTCTTTTGTGAAGACCAGGAATTGAGTTTCCTGTCTGCGATTTTTATTCTCCAGGAGTGTGAGTCAAGTGTGCTAAGAGATTTTAATTTAGCTACAGAGCACAGCTGTTTTCACCAGAGACATTCTGACGGACCTTTGTTTGTGCCTTCTGTTCGCGCAAAAGGGGCTTGACGCTGGCGAGTGTTGGTTGTTTGGGTCTTGGGAGTCACGCCTAGCTGTTTGAGACTTTCGCATGTGGTGCTTGTCGAAGGAAGTTTAGAAGTGAAACTTCCGACAATATGGACAGTTGAAAAGCAGAGGTGAGAAAAGTCAGAAGTGAGAAGATCAGAGATGAGAAAGTCAGAAGAGAGAAGATAAGAGATGAGAAAGTCAGAAGAGAGGAGATGCAGGTGCGCGAAAAGGTAAGAAAGTCGCGAAACACGGTGTTTTTCCAATGTTTTGTGGCTCCGGAGGGTCGAAAAGTAGGCTCGCTAAAGCGGCGGGTGCGGAGACATCTGGGGATATGAGAGATGAAAAGTTGCACGCCGTTGTGGCGCGAAGCACATTTGGAAGTAAAAAGTGTTAAAACACTTCAGGTTCGGACCACTTTTGGAAGTTAAGATGTGGAAAAAGTGTAAGGCGTTGTGGCGCGAAGCACATTTGGAAGTAAAAAGTGTTAAAACCTGTCGGGTTCGGAGCATTTTTGGAAGTTGAGATGTCGAAAAAGTGTACGGCATTGTGGCGCGAAGCGCATTTGGAAGTAAAAAGTGTTAAAAACTGTCACGGCCGGACAACTTTTGGAAGTTGACATGTCGAAGAAGTGCACGGCGCTGTGGCGCGAAGCGCATTTGGAAGTAAAAAGTGTTAAAAACTGTCAGCTCCGGACCGCTTTTGGAAGTTGAGATGTTGAAAAAGTGCACGGCGCTGTGGCGCGAAGCACATTTGGAAGTGAAAATGTTAAAAAGACCACATGCTCGGACCACTTTTGGACGATTCGATGACGATTCGATGTCGAAAAAGTGCACGCCGTTGTGGCGTGAAGCACATTTCCATGTCAAAAGTGTTAAAAACTGAGGGTTTCGGGACGATTTTTGAAGTTTGGATGTGACTAGGCCACAACTACAAGTACAAGCACAAGTACAATTACAACCACAACTACAACTACAACTACATTACCACTACAACTACCACTACAACTACAACTACATTACCACTTAACAACTTAACAACTTAACAATTGAACAACTTAACAACTTAACAACTTAACCACTTAACCACTTAACAATTTAACAACTTAGTTAGTTAGTTTGTTAGTTAGTCAGTGAGACAGTCAGTTGGTCAGTCAGTTAGTCAGCTACTCAGTTAGTCAGTTAGTTTGTTAGTCAGCTAGTTAGTTAGTTAGCTAGTCAGTTACTCAGTTAGTCAGTTCGTCAGTTAGTTAGTTAGTTAGTTAGTTAGTTAGTTAGTNTTAGTTAGCTAGTCAGTTACTCAGTTAGTCAGTTCGTCAGTTAGTTAGTTAGTTAGTTAGTTAGTTAGTTAGTTAGTTAGTTAGTTAGTTAGTTAGTTAATTAATTAATTAAGTAGTTAGTTAGTTAGTTAGTTAGTTAGTTAGTTAGTTAGTTAGTTAGTCAGTCAGTTAGTTAGTTAGTTAGTCAGTTAGTCAGTTAGTCAGTTAGTTAGTTAGTCAGTTAGTCAGTTAGTCAGTTAGTCAGTTAGTCAGTTAGCCAGTTAGTCAGTTAGTCAGTTAGTCAGTTAGTCGGTTAGTCAGTTAGTCACTTAGTCAGTTTGTCAGTTAGTTAGTCAGTTAGTCAGTTAGTCAGTTAGTCAGTTAGTCAGTGAGTCAGTTAGTTAGTTTGTTAGGTAGTTAGTTTGTTAGTTAGTTAGTCAGTCAGTCAGTTAGTCAGTTAGTCAGTTAGTTAGGCAGGCAGATAGATAGACAGATAGATAGGCCGACGCTCCAACCACCTTTTGATCCATCAGTGGATCTGCTCTGCCATCCATGACTCACAGCAACGAACCTCTCCTATAGGTTTGTTATTCCTGAAACTTCCGCCACCGCCTTGTGCGGTACTACTGGTACTTTTTCTTATTTGCCATCCTTTTTCTTATTTGCCATCGTTCATGGAGAATGGGTTAACTTCAACTTTCAATACTGCAACAGAGGCTGTATCCCGATGAGATGTGCAAAACCTACGCAAACATGATGTGAAGTTGCTCGTGAATGATTTTAATCCTAAGTCGCTGGCTACAGGACCATAGACACAGAAACGCGGGCGGCGCATCCCCCAACTCATTGCTGAATTCTTGTAGACCAAAACTGTTTTGGTCCAGAATGTGCCCCACAAGAAGCTTTTGATCAGATCTTTTCGACTTTCCTGCCGGATGCAAGCTGCTGCGTACTGAAGCCAACATAACATTCTCCGTTTTTGGGTGCTACAGGTCTCAACAACAATTTGTGGATGTGGCCCGACAATTCTGGACCCCTATGACGAACTCAAGAACCTCTCTGACGCTATGATCAAAGCATCGTGTGGAAGGCATTCACAAACTTCGAAACCTGAGTGCCGGAAGACATGCAATGGCCGGACATGAAAGTTTTTGATGAAATCACAGATGGTTTTACATTGACAGGGAATTTTGGGCCGTGGAGTTTAAGTCAGGTGAACATACCATCCCTCTCAGTTGAACAATTCAGAGAGCACTAAATGCCTCAGATCTGCAATTCTGGAGCGGCTAAAATTGACAGCGTCGGACAAGCTCCTGACCGAACTTGTGCAGGTCACCGAAAATGAGAAGAGCAAGGGATGGTTAGACGGACCATTTGATCGTGACGAAATAACAAAGGCTTTTGGGGCGGACTGGTTACGCGTGAAGAGGTTTGGAGTGCAGCAGAAAGCGAAGGTGCGACCTATATCAACGACTTTTCGTGAAAACAATTTGAACCAAACCTTGGAATCAGTTGAACGCCCTGAGTTGAGGACCATGGATCATATTTTGTGGTCTCGCACAGAACATGACTTTTCATGAAAAGATTTTTCCCTTTGAGTGACGGGACTGTGCTGGAAGGCAAGTGGCGAGTGCATTCGGAGTGGAAGCGCTTGAGGCCGAGTTTCAAGATCACTTGTGGATTTTTACAGAGTGCCGACAAACAGCTTGCAATACACCCGAACAAAAAAGGACTATTGTCACGTTGTGGGACAAAGATCCTATGTGCTATGTTTCTCGGGTACGCCCTTTAGAGCTTCGGCAAATGTGCATCATTTCTGAGGTCAATTCAATTTTGCATGCGGCAGACTTGCACATGGGATTGTGTACTTTGACGACTTTGCTGTGTTGACCAATGGGTGTCACGAAAAGAGTGCCCTCAACACAGCTTTGAGTTTCTTCGAAATTTTTGGTTTCCAGTGCAGCCGAGATAAGTTGCTTCCTTTTGACAAGAAGACGGAACTCTTAGGAGTGGGAGTGGAACTTGACAGATGTCGACTCTGGTTTCATCAAGTGAGAAAGAAACAATCAAGAGTCGATGAGACCGTTGGATTCTTGGAGAAGATGCTTGATGATGGAGCCTTTGTCGCTGGTGAAATGCCCAGCAAGTTTGGCAAGTTGCACCGAAGCCCAGTTTTGGGGTTCAGTGCGGACGCTTGGCTCTTGCAGACATCAGGGAACTGGCAAACTCTGGTGTGAGGCGGATGCAATTGGATCATAGAACGTGCCGTGCCATTGGACTGTTGAAGGACAAACTGAAGATGGGAAAACCAAAGACGCTTGGAATGACTCGGAAAGAACGGCCTGTTTTGGTGTTCACTGACAGGAACTCTACGCTGTCTTGGTTGCTCTGCACACCTGGAAAAAGGAATTGCAAACAGAAAAGACTTATAGTTTTTGTCGACAATTGTAAAAGAGGTTTCGGCCAGCCCACATGGCGGGATTTGCTCATGACCTATGAGATGTTGAATGAACGTATACGGCCCCTTGCTTGGATTGCGAGAGTGCCATCGAGCAGTAACCCTACGGATCCTCCTAGTCGTGGTTCGCTCGTAGGTCTTGAGTTTTTGATGCCATTCAATGTTTGCCATTGCATGTTCTGTCATGCAAAAGGAACTTCTGCAAATTGTAAATGGTGAGCTGCAGCAGAAAGGGGAAGTATAAATGTGAGAAAGTATCACTAAAAGGTAAATGCAACCAGATCAGACATATGCAGTCTGGTCGATAGATCCAATGTGGAAACAAAAAATTCGAGACCCCTTTTCTGCGATCGGACAAAAACTTGAGCGCGAGTGTTTCCGAAGCCACCAGTGAAGAGCAGATGCACATGTCAGTTGTCATTTTACATGTTTGGAGTTTTTGTGTTTTTGCAGTGCCAGGCGTGTTTTCCGAATGGCGCTTTCGTTCGGCGACGTATTGCGTATGCGAATAAAGGTGGATGTTATATGAAGTTGGTTTTATGTATATGTCAGCTGTTTCTACTTACACCTGCGTATACTGTACCTGTGCTATGCGGGTTTGTACATCCGTACGACATGTCATGTTTGAAAAATCCTACGGACTGTAAGTATTGCGTTAGCTTGCTAATGCTAGTTTATAGTTAGGAGGAAAGCGAAGGCTTGAGCGGCTTTCAAAACATGTGTTTGGAAACAAACAATGATGTTGAGTGCAAGCTAGCACAACAAGTTAAAATAAATGTGTGAAACGGTTCCTTGTGCCAACCGTGAAATGCACCTCGTTTGCGCGCGCAAAAGTTTTATGTTATTTGTTTTGTGAAATGCCACATGCAAACCTCGACACGAACAAAACAAATGCTTCGAAGTGCACACACACACATCATGAACATGTAAATATTCGAATGCATGATATCATGTGCATGTATAATAAAGTGTGACCACGAAATAACATGGGTCATGTTGAGGCACACAGATGTCAAGTGATGAATTCTTCATATGCCGAATCTTACATCTCAAGTGTGGAGGGTGGGTGGGTGCAACGTGCTATGAAAGCACAAGATTGTTCTTTGTCACCCACCCACCCTCCTCTGACAAAACCCAATGTTGGCTTGTATAAATGTGAGAAAGCATCACCAAAAGGTAAATGCAACCGGATCAGACATATGCAGTCTGGTCGATAGATCCAATGTGGAAACAAAAAATTCGAGACCCCTTTTCTGCGATCGGACAAAAACTTGAGCGCGAGTGTTTCNGATCAGACATATGCAGTCTGGTCGATAGATCCAATGTGGAAACAAAAAATTCGAGACCCCTTTTCTGCGATCGGACAAAAACTTGAGCGCGAGTGTTTCCGAAGCCACCAGTGAAGAGCAGATGCACATGTCAGTTGTCATTTTACATGTTTGGAGTTTTTGTGTTTTTGCAGTGNAAAAACTTGAGCGCGAGTGTTTCCGAAGCCACCAGTGAAGAGCAGATGCACATGTCAGTTGTCATTTTACATGTTTGGAGTTTTTGTGTTTTTGCAGTGGCAGGCGTGTTTTCCGAATGGAGTTTTCGTTTGGCGACGTTTTGCGTATGCGAATATAGGCGGATGTTATATGAAGTTGGTTTTATGTACATGTCAGCTGTTTCTACTTACACCTGCGTATGCTATACCTGTGCTATGCGGGTTTGTACATCCGTACGACATGTCATGTTTGAAAGATCCTACGGACTAAAAGGAAAGGAGTTGACAGGGAAGACATGCTGTTTTGGAGAACCAGCGTTTGGCCTTGCAAAAGTGGAGGGCAAAGGAACGGCAAAGTGGAGACGCGTGATTTTCCTCACCAAGTCACAGCCTCATGACAGCTGTCTGCTTTACGATGGAAGTGGTTTGGTCTTGACACGAAGCGCGCAGAATCTCAACGAATTGGCAGAGTGATTTGGCTTATTACATGAACTTTGCATGCTGGAGTTTTGAGTATCGCAGCGGATTTGGAAGCAGAGTGCTGCCTACCAAAGCTACAAAAGCAGCCTTAGGAGCCAGTGCAGCAGCCCCAATTGGCATGGTG
The DNA here is from genome assembly GCA_003297045.1 of Symbiodinium sp. clade C Y103. Lineage (NCBI taxonomy): Eukaryota > Dinophyceae > Suessiales > Symbiodiniaceae > Cladocopium > Cladocopium sp. clade C. Next base: position 204,761 of record BGPT01000606.1, on the reverse strand, counting down.
GAGCCAAGTCCCTTTGTGGACGAGGATGCAGAAGCTGTGAAGCATAAGCATTTGGAGGAAGCGCGTGAAGAAACGGAGACGAATGAGATGGCCCTACATGACAAGGTTCAACCACGAACTGAGATTCAGGAGGAGCCATACTCTCCTTCAATTGCTGCAGCCGAGATCAACATGAAAGACATCTTTTTAGATTTGGAAGAAGCTGCAAAGCCTGACGACTCTCAAGTGTCCTCAGCATCTACTGGTCTTCAACTGCCAATGGAGGTTCCGCAAACGCTTCCTGATACAGGTGAAGCTGTAACTGTGACTCCAAGGACAAGTCCATCAACACGTTTGCATGTAGAGGAGCCAGATGATCATGAAACCAAGAGAGCGCAGTGCAAAGCATGCTGCAATGATCCGGACAGTCAAGATCTCTGGTGAAATTTTCCATACAATGGACGACCAAACAGACTTGAGCTTGGATGACCATGTGTCTCTGGGAACGATGCCAAAGGATCTATGGTCGGAGTGTCCACTGGACAAGCATCCAGATGAACCAGAAGCTTGGGTGGATCGACTTGCAGACCAGGTGGAATTGACGCGATTTTGCCGTATGGATGTGCTGAAAGAGGTGGATAAGCAGAGTTTGACACAGGAGCAGCATCTTACAACGAAGTTTGTGTACGACTGGCGTGTGAAGGATTTCACCAATGCTGACGGGAGTGTGTGCCGTAAGTGGCTCAGACGTTCACGTTTGGTTGCAAGGGAATTTTTCATTCTGGGAGAGAAGCGATGATACACACAGTCCTGCAACATCCACACACTTTCTCAACTTGCTTCCAATGTTGTATCTCAAGCGTTTGGGTGAACAACAAGCATGTGGCAAGAATGTTGAGCCTGCGTCATTTGTGCTTGGAACAGTGGATATCGAAGATGCTTCTGTGATGGTAGATCAGGTCGTGCCAATGTCAGTATCTTTGCTTGGAAGGACGTTCAAAGTATGCAAGAATCTTCCAGGCCAACGTTTGGGCGCAAAAGCATGGCACTGGAGTTTTCGGGAGATTTTGACCAAGGAGCTGGAATGACGTGGTGCCAAGAACAGCCATGCATGTGGACGATGTGATGTTTTGCGGTGATGCTTTTTATGGATCCAATGTTTCCTTGCAGAAACTGAAAGTCAAGTACAAGATCATTTTTTCTCAGCTGGAAGGTGTTGGAAGCGAGATCTCTTTTCTGAAACGGAAGCTGAAACGTTTGGAGACTGGTTTGGCTTTGATTCCAGGAACAGGCAGTTCAAAGGTCATTGAAAACTTTGAAGCCCATTTTGGAAAGGCGAGACAGCAGACCATTCCATGCGGTGGCTCCATTCAGATTGAGGATCTCAGTGCGCGTCTCAGTCAAAGAGATGGGTTCTTACACAACGTGGATGGCACTTTCTTGGAACGTAACCCGTGGAAGATTTTTGAAACAACAGTTTTTAAAATCCTCCAAAGAAACAAATGAAATCAACCGAGAGAAAATGTTGATGAGTGTGAATCAGGAACATACTGACTTTGATGTGATGATACCGTTTTGGGATCAAGACTTCCGACAGAGGAAGTTCCATGGGTGACATCTGAGTCACAAGACATTTCGTGTCCATGTAACTTCTCAGGTCAGGTTTTCAACAGTTGACGCTGAAAACATCAACAGGGACGAACACATCATTCAAAATTTTCTCCCGCCCTCCCGGTCCCTACAACAGGGATCGGGGGGAAGGAAGCCGATCCAACCCATGTCAACCCAGACATAAATCATATGGTTGCAGCAGAGACCATATCGTAGTGCCAAGCAGGCATCAGAACCATGCGACGTGTGCGCCCCCGATCAGGAAAAGAGGAGTGATAGCGGAATTGTGACGTTGAGAATGTTGTCAGATTCAGCGATTGTGCATGTGAACCTTTGTGGGCAAATTTCAGTTGGAGCATTGCGCAGTTGTTTCTTTGGGGTCAAGGGTTTTGTGACAAGAAGCCCATATGTTCTGTTCAATTTTGGGAACTTTGCTTTACTTGTCTCGAGACAGGCCTGATTTGATGTACACAGTTAAAGAATTGAGCAGCTACACATGTCAAAGCCTACGATGGTTTCAGTGTCAAGACTTCGAAAGCTGATCGGATATTTGAAGGGAACAATTGACGATTGCGTTGTGTTGGAAATCCCTAGTGGAGGTCAAGGGAAATGGAAGAGCAGTGACAAATACTGGCTTTTAGAATCATTCAGTGACAGTGACTGGAGTGGTCATCAGGTGCATCGTAGATCAACGAGCTGTGGTGTACATGTCTTGAATGGTTGTTTCATTTTCCCAAGCAGCAGAACACAACGTGTGGTCAGCCTCAGTTCATGTAAAGCCGAGTTGCATTCAATGATTTCGTGTTTTTCCGATGGCATTTTCTTGTGGCGTGGTCTTCAGGATGTCACTCTTTCAAAGAAAGATGAAAGCATTATGTCCCAAGCAAAAAATTTCTGTGGTAACACAAATAAAGACCTTGGGTCCGTAACTCGGATGTTGTCCACTAAACAGTTTGTCCAAACATGTGTAACAAACTTGTGGTCAACCAAACAT
>BGPT01000606.1:188806-202165 GCA_003297045.1 Symbiodinium sp. clade C Y103 | reverse complement strand
AGTCGAGGTGGTACACGCCATATTGTTTGGAAACATGTCACATGCCTCATCTTAACATGACACATGCACATGTATCTGTGCACATCTTGTCATGTTGAGCTGACATCTCATTCACCCACTGTGCAACACACAATCAATTCTATGTTGTGCTGTGACATTTCCGCTTAAGGGCGGGTGGGTGTGGAACCCTTTGGTGTAGCAAAGGGATCGTTCTCCCAATTTCATGGTTGCGCGCTTTCGGTCAGCCTCAGCTACTGTTAAGGGACTTGTCATTTTTGAAACTGTTGCTCACAGATCATTTTTGCCACTCACTTGGATTTTCTGTGGACTTCTCAGTGGCTTTCTTTGCGGAGTCATTGCAACATTTTGGTGGCTTTTGCTTGACACACCTGACAGTGAGTGATTGACCCATGCACACAGATTACAATTTGCAATCTTGGGAACTCAGTGGTTTGATCGACCTGTTAGTTGCCATCACTGCTGAGCTGCAGCGTCGTCTGAGCCCCCCGGTATTTGACCGGCCTGGACCTTCATCCAGTCGGGTGCCTTTGCGTGAGCCTTTGTGTGGTTACAGGTGCAGTTTTTGTGATCAGCCTTGCACCAGAGGATCCGAGAATCACAGTCACCACAAGTGCTATTTCCATCGGCATCGACGCTGAAATGGGGTCAGTTGAATCACTTTCGGTTTCTGGGGATGGTTCGGGTGATTCAGATGCAGCTCAGGAGCATGGCATTGACACTCATTGCATTGCTAAGCATGACATGTTGCAAGATGCTTTTCTCACACCAGACATTTTGTACAACTGTTGGAGAGGTTTGGATGCAGGTCTGGAAATCCGTTTGCCGTGGGAGACAGGAATTTGGGGGCAGATTTTTGCAAACCAACCACTCAAAGTTTTTCCTGCTTTGCCGGAGCCTAAGTGGAAGCGTCCAGTTTGCCCTGAAGACATTCCTTTGTCAACAGAGACGGATGAAAGACCTTTGAAGAGATTCAGACCTTCTACGGAACCATTGCGCTGGCGTCAGTTTGTTGCTTGCACAGATGCCGTTTCGTGGCGTGAAAGTCAAGAGGCAAAGCTTGATACGGCGCTCAAACGATGGTTTTCTATAATCCTACAGTTCCCTGGTGTCCATGCAACTGTGAAGCAACTCCACGACGCTGCAACCCTTCCAGAGCAGTTGCGCATTCTCCGGGATATCATGTCAGGCAAGGCGCCGGCAACTCTTATAAAAAGAGCCAATGCCATGCTGAGGTACCTTGAGAGACTTAGGAAGGCCAAGCAGTCGGCCCCGGGCACAGAAGAGACGTTGTACGCATATTTTTGCGAGCTCAGAGATGCATCAGTTCCTTTGAGTCGTCTGAGGGCCACAATAGAAGCCATCAGGTTCACTGAACACATGTTCGGCATTGACGGACTAGTGAAATTGCTGGTCTCTAAACGCTGCTTGGGAGCCTCGAGGGTGATTGGAGAGACAGTGCATAGACAAGCAGATCCATTTTCAGTGGAACAACTTGCAAAGTTGCACGAGACGCTCCATGATGTCCACAGTCCTTTTTGGGATAGACTGGTAAGCGGGACAGCACTTGTAGCTTGCTATACACGGTCAAGATGGATGGACATGCAGCACACTGATACCATTTCTTTAGACCCTGATGAACATGATCCGGTGTACTTGGAATTGCGTATCAAGGAGTTCGAAACAAAAAAGGCAAACGCATGGAGAGGTGGTGTGATGGCAGCTGTGGGGCCAGCCACAGGTGTTGTATGTGGCAATTGGCTGGTGCAGTGGTGGGACCTTAGGAAGTCTCTGCAAGCCCCGTTGGAAGACGGGTATCCCCTGCTACCTGCGCCGGACAGTGCAGGTGAAGCCACGATTCGTCCTCTGTCGACCAAGGAGTTCAGCGTGTGGATCAGGAGCTCGTGGGGAAGTTGACATCACACTCATGCAAAGCAACACTTTTGAGCTTTTTGGCGAAGTACGGAGCTTCCATCTCCGACCGGGAGATTTTGGGCGGCCATACAAGCCGTCTCAAATCGGTGATAACCTACAGCCGAGACTCTGTGGCAAGCCCGCTGCGCACCTTGTGCACCATGCTGCAGATGATCAGAGACGGAAGCTTTAGACCAGACAGTACTCGTTCAGGCCTTTTTGTCTCGGAAGTCAAGCAAGAGACCATAACTATTGATGATGATGTGGAGCCACTTGCAATACCTTGTCAGGAACTTGACAGGACACAGTGTGAGTTGGACACAGCTGCAGGAGAAGACGGTGATCTTTGTAGCGACACATCATCAGATTCCGAAGAGGAGGCGGCGACCGAATCTCATGCAGCCAGACTGGTCCATGCGCCCAAAGCCCCAGCTGGCACTCAGCTCAGACAGCATCCGAAGTCCAGGATGTTGCACTTGCTACGGGATGGAGATCGCAACCTTCTTATGTGTGGTCGAAAGATTGGCGAAGTTTAAAAACCACCTGTCGCCCTTCGGTGGGACACGCCCTGTTGTGGGCGTTGCTGGAAAGCAGCAAGTGTGCCCCTGACGTCGCGATTGGCGTGAAAAATGCAGGAAACACAACATCACCTGTGGGCATGAGTGCTGAAACATTCCAGCATGTTCATTTCCTGGCAGTTCACAATTTTTACAGTGGAATCATGTTGCCACTTGTGACAAACCTGCCATAAACATGTTCATTTCTTGGCAGCTCACAATTTTGCAGTGGAATCATGTTGCCACTCGTGACACGCTTGCCATAATCTTCTGTGTTTTTCCGATAAGTCTGCAGAAACATGTCATGCAGTCAGTGCTAAATTTCCTGATGCATTCTGCAAATTGATTGCCAGAAATGGGGTAGGCAGCTCCCAAGGGACCCCCCCCCAGGCTACAGGTTGCCTGGGCCAATTTTCGAGATTTTTGGGAGCCCCAAACCATCAGGAAATTTGCAAGCAGTCAGTTCAAAACTTTGAGATGTGGCAAACATGAAGTCGCATCAAATGCCTGCTATGAGCGGCAAACACGTGCGGCAAACACCAGTCGGCTCGTCGCAGGCTCCAGTTTGAGCATGTCGGCATTGCATGTTTAGTTTGTCAGTTCTTGCAAACTGCATCTCAACATCCATGTCAGTTTGTTGAAACATGTCACAATGGCAAACAGGATGTCAAATGTAAAGAAACTGTTAAATCGGAAATCCCAATGTGCAAATTCAGCATTCTTTCACTGTTGTTTCATCAGTTTCAGAGCTCCATCTGTGCGCATCTTGCAGTGCCAGATCCTGGCGGCCATGGCCCTAATAGATTCAGAAAAAGCTTTTCAGAAACGCTGCGATGAACTTCACGAGGGACTGTTTGAAGAGATGAAAGGACAGAATATCACTTCCTTTTCCACGTTTGCTTTTTCAGTGGGCAGTCCGCAGAACCCTGTGAGTGATAGTGACTTTGCGCAGCTGACAGATTCGATTTTTGATGGCCAATCCACGTTAGGGACTACTGCAATTTTGCGCAGGTTGCATTTCGAATCATGCATTTTGCTGGTAGCCGACATGAAGACTCAGTCAGCCAGTGTGGATGCGTCAGAGCCGATCAGAAAGTTGCCGGTCGTTGAAAAGACCAGCAGGTTGGAAGCTCAGAAAAAACGACTCAATGGTTTGCTTCACTCTCCCGAGCAACAGCCATCACATAGCTTGATCGACTCAGTGTTTAGCATGATGGAATCTGGCAGTTTGACATATGTGCATCCAAGCAAGTGTCATTCCAGAGAACACGAAGTGCAAGCCGAAGCCAAGAGTAGGTCAAAGACAATGTTGACACTTGAACAAGGGTCGCTGAAACAAACGGTCGTTTCCAGTTTGACTGACATCGACACTGGCACCGAGCTCAAGTTGTATTTCGCACTGCAGCGTAGACATCTTGCCTTCGATTTGGTTGGCTTGTTGTCTTGGGACAGGTGTCAGAAGTGGTTAGACAAAATCATGTCGTCGTTGGTCAGTGATGCTCCACAACGCTTCAATCCAATCTCTTTGACTCAGATTTTTGCGAGCTGACAGGGAAATTTTTTCTTTGATGGCATCTGAACACAAAGAGGCCTTGAAGGCAGCGCCTGGAGCTAAGCCACCACTGGATGATACCTTTGAGAAGTTGATGCATGATCCTCGCATCAATGTGCACTTAATCGCAATGCCGAAGGTTTCACATGTCAACCCAAGCCCCAAGAGGCCTGCTGAAGGTGGTTCCGAGGGAAAACCTGGAGGACCCAAGAAACCGAAACAAAATGGCTCAGGCACTCAATTGCCGGAAGCTTTGACAGGTTTGCATAGGAAGACAGCAGCAGGGAAGCCTTTGTGTTGGCATTACAATTTGTCGAAAGGTTGCAGCAACCCTGTGAAGCAGGAGCGTTGCCGTTTTGGAATGCACCATTGCATGAAATGCTTGAAGGCAGGTCATGGTGCAGCCAAATGTCGAACCGAGTGACAGTTTGATGCTCCATCGACAGCAGCAGAGCCTTGGACGGTTCGTTTCGGCCTGAGGTAGCATCCGGTGGAGTGTCAAGTTATGCATGCGAATCTACAGTTTTGCCAGATTTTTCTTCGAGTCTTGCTGCAGAAGCCTCATGTGATGTTTCAGATGAGCAAAGCAGGGCAACACAGGACTTGTCTTGGAAGTTTTCGCAGGGACGTGCCGTTTCAGCAAGGCATGTCGCAATGCTGGGTTGAGAGTTTTGGCAATTGACAAAGATCCCAAAAGGTCAGAGAATTTTCCTGTGGCCCAATTTGATTTGACAAAACAACATGACTATGATTGTATTTGCAATTTGATAGATGCAGAAAAAAGCAATTTGGTAGCTGCACACTTTGCACCAAGCTGTGGCACGGCATCTAAAGCCCGAGAAAAACGGGTCCCTGGTGTCAGCAACGCGCCACGGCCCCTCCGGAGTGAGTCGTATCCGGACGGACTTCAGACCTTGACTGAGCGCGAACGGCTTCGTGTAGAAGAGGCCAATGCATCTTATGCAGCAATGGTTCAACTAATTTTACTGCTTGTGAGTCTCAATGTGGCGGTGTCTATTGAGAACCCCTTGAACAGTCTTTTCTGGCTGACGAGCTTTGTCGTCAAACTCCTTCAGCAAGTCAGGGGGCATTTCACTGTACTCCAACATTGCATGCATGGTGGACAGCGTGACAAGAAATCTAAGTTTTGGTCCTTCAACCCACGAGCCCCGAATGAGAATTTCCTCGAGTCATTGGGGTTGTTGTGCGATGGTTCGCACGCCCATAAATCCTGGAAACCCAGATGGGTAGATGGCAAGTTGATTTTTCCCACAGCAGAAGAGGCTGCGTACCCAGAGTTATTATGCAAGCGTTTGGCCTCAGTTGTTTTTGATGAAGCTGGAAAACGTGGTTTGGCACCCCTCCAAACCCTGCGCCAACAACTGCATGCCGATAATGTCGTTGGCAAACGCAACATTTTTACAATGCAAGCGCGTGGGAACAAGTTGAAACCTCTAGTGACAGAATGGGGTGTCGAGTGCACAGTTTTAGCACCAGTGCATGCGCAGGCAGAATCTGAAATTCTCAAAAAAATTCCTAAAGGTTCCAAAGTCCTCCAACGTCATGTGCATTGGGGGTTCAACCGGGACGATTGGAGATCTCGAGACATCACTTTTGCAGAAGGCCTGGTTGAGGGTGGCCACTATGAAGCCCTGATTCTTGGTGTGCCACGGGAACCTATGCAATTCATACACGATGCAGTAACAGCTGGACACCCGAAGAATGCCTTTGCCCGTGTTTCTCCACTCATGCGTGATGTCCTGCGTGAAGTCTTCTTGAGAGACCCAGTTCAAGTACGAACCAAACGGATGAGTTTCTTGAAGAAGTGGATGAGAAGGGCGATTGAGCTGAAATCTGAGGAGAATGCAGCCCATGATAAATTGCCTGACCATCTCAAGCCGATTCTTGCAAAGAAGAAACTTCTGTTATGGCGTGAGATCCTCATTGACCTTGAGTATCCCGACTACAAGGTCATTGATGAGGCCATGGCAGGTTTTCCTTTGACCGGTTGGTCGCAAAAATCTGGAGTCTTTGAGACCTTGGTGAGGCCTCCGGAAAACTCAGTGAAGCAGCTTGAAGGAATGGCAAAAGGGTTGAACATGGCAGTGGTGTCTTCGCTTCAGAATGCAGAATGGCAGCAAATTGACGAAGTGGCTTGGACAGAAACTCTTGGAGAGGTCGAGCGCGGCTGGTTGGGCGTTGAAGATTGCCCGGACTTTAGTGCTCAATTCTTTGCTAAGAGATTCCCGATTGTACAAACAGGGAAAACTAGACTCATTGACGACTTCACCATCAACGGCGTCAACTCAGCTTATGGCATGAGTGAAAAATTGAGGATTGATTCAATTGATGAGGTAATGGCGTGCTTGTCCATCCTTCTTGACAATGTGTCATCTGGTCAGAAGCTTTCTGGAGTTCTCGGAAGGACCTTTGATTTGAAGGCAGCTTACAAACAATTTGGAGTCGACAGTGCACACGCCGAAAAGCTGAGGATTGCAGTCAAGAAGCCTGGAGGCGGAGTAGGTTACTTTAAAGTTTTTGCTCTGCCGCTTGGAGCCACAGGCAGCGTTGCATCTTCCTTGAGACTTGCTGCGTCAATTTCGTACATTGGACTCAAGGGGTTGATCCTGCCCTGGACTTCCTTCTTTGATGACTTTACTGCCCTTGCTCCAGTTGGTTCGCAAGATGACACGACATTCTTCGCGGAAGGCCTCTTCAAACTCCTTGGGCTTGACTTCGCTGCTGAAGGATCAAAAGCCCCACCTTTCTCAAACGAGTTCAGGACATTGGGTTTGTTGGTCAAAACGGCGGAGTTCTTGGATGGGAAGGTAGAGCTTGGACACACTCCCGAAAGGAGGGAGGAGCTTTTAGACCTCCTGTCTTCCCTGAAGGTGACAGAATCCATCCCTGTCAAACAGCTTGAGCAATTGCATGGCAGGTTAGTATGGTTCAGGTCTTTCGTATTTGGAAGGAAGTTGAACTCGGCGACAAGAGTGTTGTCGTGGTATTCTAGGCGTCCCACAACCAGTGTCAGGCTTGATGACAAGCTAGCGGGAGCCCTTGCCACTTTGGAAAAACATTTGAGAGCGAGCACGAATGTTGTGATTTCCAGAGACATCAACAAGACATGGTTGATTTTCACTGATGGAGCCTTCGAGCCCGACCATAGAGAGCCAGCCACCATTGGGGGCATACTGGTAAACCCACAAAGCAAGGTCGTCTCATTTTTTGGTGCCGCCCTAAGTGAATCTTTGCTTGAAGAATTTTTGGCAGAATCGAAACACCCAATATACGAACTCGAGATATTTCCTTTGATCGTTGCAGTCAGAGCCTGGTCAAAGTTTTTGAGAGACCAACTTGTTGTACATTATCTCGATAATGATGCAGCAAGGAGTTCGTTCGTCCGTGCAGATGCAGGTATTGACCTAGGACGTACCGCACCTTGGTTAGCTGGAGCTCAACACTATCCCTTGATCCTTCCGTCGCGCTTGTCGCAATGGGGAATCGGGTGCGCTGGAAGCAAGATCAGCAAACCTTAATCCAAATAGCCAAGCATGAGGTGAAAACATGGATCACTGTGGCTTCTTGGAACGAGCTGGAAACAATTGCAGCATCACCGAACTCACCCCAGACATTGCAATTAATGGAAGGAAAAAGGAATATAAATCAAGGGCGAGTGTTTGCAGCTGAAAGCAGTCGTTTGTCTTTTCCGAAATTTTGGCGCACGACGTATTCCGTTTATTTATAATATATGTATACATATATATATATATATGTATATGTTTTATTAACATGTATGTATATGTGTATACATGTCAGCTATCTCTCTGGGCTTACGGACCTGACCCATGGTCTTGGTTTTTGGTGGAAATAATTTTTGGAAAATGCAGTGGTGGATCATTACTTGCCGGTTGACTCATCCTCGGCCAGGACAATTGCCCAGCGCCAAGGTCCTGGACAGCTGAGAAGCATTTCTCAGGCAAACTGCTTTGATTCAGCAGGTTGTGATGGATGGTCAGGTCCAGTTGATGCAATTTCCCACGGTTTGGAATTTGGCTGATGTTGGAACGAAGTCGCTTGGATGTACAAGGTTGCGACTTCTTGTACGTTTGATCAATGTTGCTTCAAATGAAGGCGCTGATTCAGTTGGTGATGCAGAATATGAAGTGCAGACTCAGAAACATGGCAACATCAAACAGTTGAATGCTTTGGCCAAGAACGTGGCGCGTTAATTCTGCTGATGGGCCTTGAGCCTACGTTTGTGCAGGGTGTTTCCGCAGTTTCCATGCTGGACGATGATGCAATCCCCACTCATGGATTGCAATGTTCAACAGAGCCCAATACTGCTATGGTGCAATTTTCAGGTATGTCATGGAGTTTCATGTTGGTGTGCACTTAATGTTTCATTGGTTTGTGCATCTTCTTGTACAAGACGTATCGAATGGCTGCAGCTGCTTTTTCAAGCTTCGAAGGTGTTTACACTGATGTTGCAGTGATAAAGTCAGCAATTGAGCGATTGCACAATGAACTCCAAAAATGTCAACAGACATTGAGGAGAACCCAAGCTGGTTACAATGAGCTGCAAGGCGAGCTTGAGATGTTGGTCGACTCCATAGTTGGGCGTTTGGTCAAGTTTGGCGGCTACAGCCATTTTCACCAGATGAATCTTGGGCAACGACAGCGTATGTATGCCATGGAACGTGCAAACCTTGTGGCATCCAGAGCTATGGGGATGCAACGCTATGTTCAATCTATCCGTGAAGCCAATCGTGGAGTTGTGCATGGTGGACAGGATACAGATGTCGGAATGATGGAAGAAGGTGGTGAATCAAAAGGGGAACCAACAAATGACCCTGAGATTTGTTTAGCGCCCGAGCAGTCCAACTACAGCCAGGTCTTGGAAACGTTTCGAAACGAGCTGACCGATAGTCTGAGAAGGGAATCCTGGTCAGACGCTTGGCAGTTTCAGAATGGACTGATGCCGATGCTTGATGCAATCAATTTACACCAGCCAGTGCCACCAGAAATTCACCGTGAATTGTTCACCAATCTCTCCAACCTTTTGAGACAGATGTCAGAGCAGCAGACAGTCCGTACTCCAGTGATTGCTGCCGGATACCAACAATATTCCAACCAACTCAGAGAAATGTCTCTGTAAATTTTCACGAAGGTGTTTTTGCAGGAGAGTTGATGATGACGAAAGCGGGGAATATAATGCCACGAGGTGTTTTCATTTTCTTTGCACAGCAAATGGAAGAAACCAAAGGAACTGAGACGAAATCCAATAGTTGAAAGTCAAAACGCGCAGAAGCGGTGAGAAAATGCCAAAGAGGATCTACAGCTCCTTCTGGCAAGGAGGAGCTGAAGTTTTGATGTCAGCATTCATGAGTTGCATGGCCATTGCGCGAGGATGACAGCACATTGGAAGTCAATTCAAAGTTCATTTTGCAGATTCAGTACATTTCACGTTTTTTTTCATGGAAATCCATGGAATCACTTCGAGGCCCTTAAGGCCCAGCAAAATAGGAGCGGCTGCTACCGATTGCTTCGCAATCAGAATTTTTATGTCACAAGGCACTTGCTACGTTTCTTGTGGAACCCGTCCGGCATTTTCTACACCCGCCTTCAAGCTTGTCCTGGACAACACAGCTTGGATTAGGTCAACCCAGTTGCTGGGGTGGACGCAATTCTTGGGCTTTATACAGCACAACTGGGATTCTGCGACGTGTACCTTGCATCAAATTTCTGCCAGCAGTGTAGGGTTTTATTGACAACACCGTAGAAAAAATGTGACCAACGCACACCTAGGGGGCTGGTTTTTTTCGTGCTACGCTTACGTTCGCCCGTTTACCGTTTTTCTTTTCCTTGCCAGCACATTCTATTTTTGACCAAGAATCAACGCTAGCAAAAACTTCATATGCTTTCCCTGCTCATCGATCATTCAAATAGGGCACCGCACCCCTTCATCCTCCTCATCCTCCTCATCCTCCTCATCCTCAATCTTCTCATCACCCGTTCCCCATCCTTATCTAACCCACTTTCCTCCTCACTTTAATCCTAGTTTTCATCCTCCTAAATCTCATTTTCAGCATCCATCTCATCATCATCATCATCATCATCACCACTATCTTCATCACCACCGCCAACCCCAAACCCACCACGGTCATCACCACCATCATCATCCTTATCACCCCCAGCTAAAAAACACTAGGGGAACCTTGTTTGCAACGATACAAAAACTGGCATCGTGTCTTTCATTTTTCTGCCAAAAGGCAGCGGGGTAGGTAACAAGGCCCGACGAAAGACTTGTTCTTTTAAACACCGCCCGGAGAAGACCAAGTGCATATTTTGCCGAGACACTTCCCTCCATTTTTTGATTTTGATATTGCAATTTATGTTAAATATTTTTCATACCCATTGTTTCTCCAGGACTCAAAACTTATATTTCAAATTCCCTGATCCAGCGGAACCTACTTTTCGTCCACCCCAGTCTTCTCGAGTTAAAAACATGTTTGGTTTTATTTTGGATTCTTGTGTGCATCAAGGTGCCTGAATTGGCAATTTGGATTTCTACTGTTTGTGCACGGATTCAATCAAATCTCCGAAATTTCATCACAATTTATGGAAAAAACATACGCAAAACTGATGACCATGAAAACCATTTGCAATCGATTTTTTGTTCGGCGCATTGGCATGATTTTTATTTGGCGTATATGCCGCAAAACAAAATTGACCTTGCACCTGCACAGCATGCTGAACTACGGTGGGTTGGGTGTGGTACGGGAAAAAAAATACATTTGCACATGCCATAGCACCAAATTTGAAACATTTTACAATTTTTTCGCCCCTCAAATCCCAAAATCGCATCAACATTGAAACAAAACCACCAACTTTAGCAATGAGTCGCCTGCGAACTGCACAATCCAGATTTTGACAAGTCATGGAAATAACACATGAACGTGGCAACCTCTTATCATGTATTTTGGTGGACATTTGGACTTCACCGGCCGTTTTGGCAACTTGAAGTGCTCACAACCACAACACGTGTGGATTGCAAAACAGAACAAAATTGCATCATGATGAATCGTTTGTTCTTGATGGAATCCCTTCTGGGTTTGACACCTTGTTCAAAAAATCGTACTGTATGAATACACAGTCAGTGTATGGTGTTGTCAGAAGGTAGTGTTGTGTCTGTTGGATGTTTGCCAGCAACATTTTTTTTTATTTTTTCTCTTGCTTGTGTTGAGGTCGTTGCATTTGATTTGGCATGTGTTTGTGGCAAATTGAAAATTCTGGACTCCAATCGGCCTGCGATTTGTCCGGCTCAGCCTACCAATCAACTGTTACCAATAAAAGTGTGGAATGGCTGCAAACACGACAAATTCAGCACAAAACAAAAATGAACAATTAAGAAACAATGACAAACGAACATCTGGAATGAATGACCAAAGTTTCTGACTGTAGACAAATTTAAAGAATTGCCTAAACAATTAGGCGGCATGAGGGATGGTCGTGGTGAGGGTCCCGGATCGTCTTCGGAAAGTGAAAAGGGTTGGGCTTCGGAAGATGAACCCGACACCCAGAATCCGGACCCTGCCCGACACGCGCCACGAGGGAGACATCTCCCGCCAATGCAGCAAGTTCAGCCGCCTAGGGCCTCAGCAGGAGAAGACACGGCTGCAGTGCTCCCAGGCTTGCAGAGTAATCCCACCCCTGTGCCATGTGTTGGTGCAATGGAGCATGGCACAGGGCAACCAGAGTCGGAGCCGTCGATGACAAGTTCAGAGCCAACCAGCACGACGGGCACGGATCCACTAGAGGAGGAGGAAGATCCATGGAGCAGTGGGCAAGACCCATGGGCCAACGGCCGGGATCCATGGACACGTGGTGGAAATCAACAACATCCAGCAAGCCAGCACAGCAATGGCACCAACACGCTGGATGGAAACAACAATGCCAATACAGCGGTGGGGGCTGATGGCCGACAAGCCAACGGCAGACCAAATGTAGGTGCAAATGGGAGAGGGCAGCAAAATGTAGACCCTTGGGGTGAAGGGAACGATCCATGGTCTCAGGGATCTCAAAGGAAAAATTGGGGCACAAGTGGCAAAGGCGCACCAGGCGAAGGGTGGCAAGGAGGAGGAAAAGGGCAAAAAGGGGCAGAAGATCCCGTGTTTGCCAACGACCCCTGGGCGGCAGCTGCAGGAAAGGGGAAACATCCGACGCAGCTCAACAAAGGCAAAGGAACCGAGACATTTAGCCAAGCGCCAAAGCCCAAACCCCCGCCCCCAAAACCTCCGTCTTCAGACGGTGAAGATTCGACATGGTCTCGAGCAAGGTCATCGGCTCCAAGCGGTGTTGGGACGGCGGGCCAGTCGCGAGTGCAGAGAGGAATTGGTCCTGATGAGCTGCCCGAAAAAGCAGTCGATTATTTGGACTACCAGAACAGATGCCTTCAACTTGGAGCTGCTCAAAGTCGGTGCTGTGCTGTCGAGGTTCAGCCCAGCAAAAGAGTCACACTGCCAGGTTTCCTTCGGTGTGAATTAGGCCAAACTCTGCTGCTGCGATTCGTAAGGGATGATTTCGCACTACTGGAAGACTTCCCATCGAAGACAGGCCAAAGAATGGGGTAAGGACCTCAGCTTGTACTGAGCAACCATACACATAGCACACCATTTTTCCATACCTTGCCCTAGGACACCTTCATTAACATATTATCCCTCCATCGGGCCGAACGTGCCATTTTTTGGCCTGCATCGTTTCCAAGGGACTTTCAGACGATGCTGGCATTTTGTTTGCTCTTAAATTCAACGTTGGATTCGCTATGTTGGTGTTGGTCTGGGTCTGGGTTGGAGTTCCCTCATTCTATCCGAATCCAGCACCTCACAAGTATTTTTCCTCCCTACGCCTATGCGTCACCCATTCGTACTGTTGAGCTGCCAGAAGCATTCTGCATTGACTTTGTGCGTTCATCAATGATTTACATGAAAGTGAAGAATAGCCAGAATAGCCATCAATCGCCAGATCTCACAGCCGGATTTCGAGATTCTGCCATGTCTGATTTTGTACCAAGGTGGGTTCCTTTGGATAGCGTGAAGCCGGTGGAGCCGTATGATTTTCAGGTGAAGGTCATCAGAGAACCAGGTAGCCCACTGGGTTTGCTTGGTACCTTGGTTTCATTTTGATCACCTTCCAATCCAGAGAACTGATGCGACACTCATAAATATATAATATATGTATATAATATATGTATATAATATATGTATATAATATATGTATATAATATATGTATATAATATATGTATATAATATATGTAT
>BGPT01000606.1:150006-188800 GCA_003297045.1 Symbiodinium sp. clade C Y103 | reverse complement strand
ATATAATATATGTATATAATATATGTATATAATATATGTATATAATATATGTATATAATATATGTATATAATATATGTATATAATATATGTATATAATATATGTATATAATATATGTATATAATATATGTATATAATATATGTATATAATATATGTATATAATTATATAATCTATGTATATAGGATATGTATATAAGATATGTATATACACGCATTTCTTTCGCCTCCTTTCACAAGTACTTGTGAGATCTTGTGAGTGTTTGGATTTGATGCATTTGTCATTCGGGAACTCGGGTGGTTCCTGTGGCCTTTGCACACATGAATATCATTTGAGGTGAAGAACTTGACTTTCCAGATAATGTGACGAGAATCATGGTGGTGAAGGTGGACGTGCCCTGGCCAAAATAGTTTGTGGAGTCTCGTTTGTCAGACCTTTTTTTGTCTGATAGCAGTGCCAAGTGTTCAGGTTTCTAACACTGAACTTGGTTTCTCAGACCCTGTGGCCCCACAAAGCTTTTTGTGCTCCCCGTTTGAGCAGTGGAACCAACGCCGAAAGTTCACCTAGTTTCGTCTCCATCCTTTCTCTATTTTTTCTTGCAAAGGAAGGGTCGGCGCTATCGGCATGGAACGACCGCTGCCGCCAGTGCCACCCAAGTTCTTTGGTTGCAATCCGTGGCTGCTGTTTTCGAAGTGTTACGGAGTTCCACGACAGCTGAGAGCAAACAGTTTAAATGGGTATTGGTAGGGCGTTGTGCAAAATAAAAACAATAATAGCATTGTCAGCATTCGCCTCAAGAAAAGGTTTGTGAGTATCAACCATTCATGACCGAACGCATTTTTTTTGGTAACCTGTTTCGAACCTGTACCACTCATTTGATGTTCATTTGAGTCTCACATTTGAGTCTCACTTTATGCTGGCTTGCTAAGTCTGCCCATGGGTTGCTTCATCTAGTTAGTTTGTTTATTTGAATATTGATTCTATGTTGATCGCTGCAGATGATCACAAGGCCTCGGTTTGGTTTCTGTGCAACAGCTGTGCAATCTCTTCAGCTTCCATTCATGCTTGCATCCCAGTGGACACAATTTATGCATAATTCCACCTCTTTTATTGATTTCTTGCTACAGGGGTCCTCCAACAAACGCAAAGATTTATGCCCTATTTTTTTGTGGACGGTATACATGTGTTTGCACAGTGGATTATTTTCATTTCTTCTGTACTTTGTCTCCGTTGTCCTGCGTGTTTTGTTGCAGGTTTTGCACAGATACTTGCGCAAACGTTTGTCTGTCATTGTGTTTTGTTTCGGTCCAAGGCTTGATTCGGTGTTGGTTGGCGCATTGTTTTAGCAGAAAGGGTTAGTTTCACTTCTGGCAACGATTCTATACTCCCGTCTTGACCTGATGCTGCGATTGATTGATGTGCTTTTGCACTCTGACAACTCAACCCTGTTATTTTGGTCTGGTTTCCTAAGTTGCCAAACTAGAAGCGAATCGAAAGCTTTACTATTCCGTCAGGGTCAGCACCCCACCAGCTTGTTGGTTGCTTGCAGCTGCGCTGCTTTTTGGAGGTAGTTGATGGGCAACCTGCAAACTCAGCACTTTTTCCTGTTCAAGGATTCGAGTTTTGGTTACCACACTATCAATGTTGTGCGGATTTCACAGTGGACACTTCATGCTGCTCTGATGTGTAAATTGACAACACAATTCTTGAATTCTTTACACTTGTCTAGTACCGAGTTGAGAGCAATCAACCTGCCTGGTTCGAAACAAGTTTGACCGCAGACAAAGTATGCGTCGAAACAATCTTAAGAACCATTCTTTGGAGTCTTGGAACCACTCCTGGCACTTGCAGCTTACACCAACCACCAACCACCAACCACATACACCCCTGACAGTCAGTCCAAGAGACTCCACACAAGGAAGAAAAACGCTCGTTTGGCTCTGGGCCCAGCCTTCAAGTCCCTGTATTCCCACAACTACAAAACAAGGATCAAAACAAGGATGGTGCACCGAATTTTCTGAACGTTAAAATGCAATAAGTGTGTTCTTTTTCCACCATTGAAAGCTAAACGCAAAGGGGGGAAAACAATGGCAGTGTTTCTTAATGCACATCTCAAATTTGAGCGTCCTGTGACCTTTGTGATGTTTTGGGAGGCGTTCAAACGGAAAGGACAACATAGAGAGACAGCAATTCACGGTTGAGGGACATACTTGGAGTCTGGTCATAGGGGGTGATGTTGGCTTTGATGATAGCTACCAGGCCTTCGGCAGGTTTCGGCACAATGTTCTAAAAGTCACTCGTTTTTTTCCTCTCAAACTTCCGGATTTGGTGTTTGCATGATAACGCCTTTAGAATCGCTACTCACCGGTCCGATATACATATATAAATATAAAATATATCTCTACATATATATATATATATACATACTCATATATATATACACATATTATACATAATATATATATATATATGTATATATATATATATACATAAATGTACGTATAAATTAATTGGTTGGAGGGTTTGCTCTTGCCAGACCAAACATACGCATACAACCACTGGTTTGTGACTAAAGAAGAAACTAAGGAGATCAGATCCTTCCCGGCGATTTGATCATCGCCGTGAATCGGAAAACTGATCTGGACGGGATGTTCAACGAGCTGATGAAGGACGGGCTGCTTCTTCTCCTGGTTCTACGAAGCTTGTTTGGCATTAGTTTAGGATACTTTAGAACTTGAGAGATCAACTTGACTGATTTCAATTCAATTGTTGGAAGGTTGGGACAGACTGAAATCGATCGGGGAATCAGAATCACACCAATGGATTGCGGATTTTTATTTGGTTGTTTTGTTTGCATGTGCTCCTTTGTTTGTTTTGGATCTTTATCAAGCCCAAATGTTGACAACATTGGTTGTCTGCATTTACTCTTGGGGTAATGCTTGTATGCTTGTGCAGACTTCTTTGAAGCTGTTAGTGATGATAACCTAGGCATGGACTCAGATCACATGCCTTCTCAATTAGGTAGCCGGCGTCCAGCTATCCCCAAACACGTTTAACAGCTCTTCCAAAATAGTCGTTTCTGGGACTTGCAGAGATCCTAATGCGACTTGTGAACATCCCGTTCCTAGTTTGCACTTTTCAACAAAGCGGGGGGCTGCAGGTATCCCGCAGGTCAAAATTGCAAGAATTCCACTATGTAGTACTATTTTTTCATGATGATTTCACCGTTCTAGAATTGAGTCATGCTGAAGACTGGCTTTAGCGCTCCAGTTTGATTCCAAACAATATATATATATAGATATCTATATACTATGGCCAATGATACAGATATGTATATATATATATATCTATATGTGGGTATGGTCTATATGAATATATACGTACATACATGATGTATACAGACATATTTACGTTTTCGTATGAAATCACATATATCTGTATACACGTCATACCATGCAACGCTCATGAATGTAAAGTAGTACAGTGCATGTATATACATGATTTCGTATGAATTACATCTAGACAAGTGTAAACACATATGTATGAGTACGAAGGATATGTACATACAGTATATGTATATATATATGTATATATACATATATATATATATACTATATATGTATATATATATACACATTGAGATATTAAGATGAATTAGTCATGATACATGGATATTTGTATCTATCTATCTATCTGTCTGTCTGTCTGTCTGTCTGTCTATCAATCTATCTATCTATCGAATCTATCCAATCTATCCAATCTATCGAATCTATCTAATCTATCTAATCTATCTAATCTATCTAATCTATCTAATCTATCTAATCTATCTGATCTATCTGATCTATCTGATCTATCTGATCTATCTGATCTATCTTACCTATCGAATCTATCTAATCCATCTAATCTATCTAATCTATCCTATCTATCCTGTCCTAATCTAATCCAATCCAATCCAACCCAATCTAATCTAATCTAATCTAATCCAACCTAATCTAATCCAACCCAATCTAATCCAATCTAATCGAACCTAATCTAACCTCGTCTAATCTAGTCTAATCTATCTATCTATCTACCTATCTATCTACCTATCTACCTATCTACCTATCTACCTATCTACCTATCTACCTATCTACCTATCTACCTATCTACCTATCTACCTATCTACCTATCTACCTATCTACCTATCGACCTATCGACCTATCGACCTATCGACCTATCCACCTATCCACCTATCCACCTATCCACCTATCCACCTATCCACCTATCCACCTATCCACCTATCTACCTATCTACCTATCTACCTATCTACGTATCTACCTATCTACCTATCTACCTATCTACCTATCTACCTATCTACCTATCTACCTATCTACCTATCTACCTATCTACCTATCTACCTATCTNTCTATCTATCTATCTATCTATCTATCTATCTATCTATCTATCTATCTATCTATCTATCTATCTATCTATCTATCTATCTATCTATCTATATGTGTGTATATATATATATATACACATACATTTGCATAGAGATATGTACGTACATACCAACGCGCGCACACATGATGTCTATACACCTGTACTCTTGTCTACCCATGCCATGGTCAATCGCTTTAAATTAGGCAGTTGTTTTATCTCACAACCATGACAACAAGGTTCTTTGCTTGACTGCTCGTGACAAAAGATGTGCTGCATACAGCCCCGATCCTAAAGAAGGTAGTTTTAAAACAGGGGCAGCTCCATATCATTTACCAAGCTGAGGACATGAGCAACGGCTACATCCATCGTGGACCTCGCTGCAAAACCACGATTTGCAGTTTTTGGGAAAAGAAGCGCCGCCAAGCCGTGCGCCACCTGATGGACCACACTATACGGAAATTGATCACTTCCAATGACAATGAGAGTGTGTATAGTGTGTATGGTAGAACTGCAGGCCTGCTTGAAAGCAAGCGGAGAGTAGCTAGCGCGTGCTGTACAGTCTTGTACAGTCATCCCTGGAATGGCTCGGCCATCTGCCGTGCCCGCGTGTGCCAGCCACACAAAGCCACCAGCATGGCAGCGTTTTCCGCTGCCACGATGCGCGGCCAATGTAGACACCCTTTGCCTGAGCGCAGGGGCCACGCAGCAGCAGCACAAAAATTCGAAAAAGTGACTTGGAGCGTTGACTGGAACCGGCACAATGCAGTTCAATGTCACCCAGCTGCCTCAAGCTTGCGAGCCCCAACGTTGGCTTCTTTGCTGCAGCGTTTAGCTTAATGCTTATTGCTTTGAAACCAAAGGGCATATAGGAAGAGCAGACAAAAGAGGGTCTTGCCCACATAGCAGGAGGAGATGGCACATTTAAGCCATTGACCTTGAAAGTGGATTGCAGCTTCCTCCGTGTAACGGGTATAAATGAGAAACACCATAGTTCAGCAACTTTCTGGCCAAAAGCAGCTGTCAGTAGGAAGATGCTGTGTGCACACAGCTACTGGGAGCACCTGCCCACACGGATGCCGAGGCTGGATGGAAGGATTTCACTTCTACCGAGCGTTCGTGTTAGTGTTGGCGCTGGCGTTTGCTTTATGTTTGTTGTGGTTGTGGTCGCGGTCCTGGTGGTGGGTTGGTGGTGGTGGTGGCGGCGCTGGTGGCGCTGGTGGCGGTGGTGGACGAGGATGTGGATGTGGACGTGGAAGTGGGCGTGGAAGTGGCGTGGATGTTGTTGCCGTTGTTGCCGTTGGGGCCGTTGTTGCCGTTGTTTCTGTAGTTGCCGTTGTTGCCGTTGTTGCCGTTGTTGCCGCTGCCGCCGCCACCCCTGCCGCTGCCGCTGCCGCTGCCGCTGCCGCTGCCGCTGCCGCTGCTGCTGCCAGTGTGGTTGTTGTTGTTGTTGTTGTTGTTGTTGTTGTTGTTGTTGTCGTCGTCGTCGTCGTCGTCGTCGTCGTCGTCGTCGTCTTCCTCTTCTTCTTCTTCTTCTTCTTCTTGTTCTTCTTCTTGTTGCTGTTGCTGTTGCCTTTGTTGCTGTTGCTGCTGTTGCTCCTGCTGCTGTTGCTGCTGTTGCTCCTGCTGCTGTTGCTGCTGTTGTTGTTGCTGCGTTGCTGCTGCATTGGCTCTTGTTGCTGTCGATTTTGCTGTTGTTTTCTTGTTGTCCTCCTGGATCGGAGGCCCCTTCGCAGACCAGGGTCAGCGTTTTTTTTGGTCGGGCTTTGGGTTGTGTGGCAACACAGAGAGGGAGGACATGAACAGGTGCAGCAGGAGGGGTTGCAGACAAGGGCATGAGATGATTCGGGCACAAGAATTCGTTAACGGAGGAAGGAAGCAGGCGAGCAGACGATCAAGACATAGCATCAAAAGACAGCAGAAGAAGGCGTGAAAGTTGACTGGGCAACCGAACAAACGCAAAAATGCAGTTGATGAACAGGCAAGCGCGCACAGCGAAACCAAGCAACCCACAGGATCAAAGTTTTCGCCCTATTTTTTTTGTTTGCTGGCTGTTTCTAGATTCTACATGGCGGGGCCGCGGCATGCTTTTGAGCTAGCCGCTTCGCCTTGCCAGAGGGGACGCCCATGGCAGCACGAGTGGACACGACGCCATTTTCCCAGCCCATTTGAGGGATTTGATTGGCACAGTTAAGCGAGGAACGCCCGGCTAAAATTCATTGATTTCTGTGATGCTGCGCAATCAAGGCCATCAAAACCGTCAGTCTGCACGTCTGCACAGTTTTGTTGTTTTCTGTCGGGAACTGATTGAAATTTTCATGTCCAAACATGAAATCCAAAAAAAATCATGTCCATAGTGCCTCTGCAGTCGCAACTGCTAACGTCGCTGCGTTTTCGTTGTTTTGGTCATTTTTGGTATGCTTTGCTTTGCATTTTGGACAAATGCCGGCAAAACTAGTGTGCAACCGGATTCTGGTTCCTCAATTTATTTGTATCTATATCAACCACCTTTTGAACAATTCTCGCTCTGTGCCACGGCTTCTGATTGTTTGCTTCACTGTGCGTTTGCTTGTTTGCTTGTGCGCTTTTATGCCTCCTTCCCATCATATGAATTCACTGGCATTAAAAATTTGCACAATCAAGTTCGAACTTTGAACGCACGTTTTCCATTGGGGAACGCTTTCCTGCTGTCCAGCGGTCCTGCTGTCCAGCGGTCCTGCTGTCCAGCGGTCCTCTGTCATGCTGTTCCAGCCTGTCCGCGCGTCAACATGTTAGCGCAACAATGTGTCACCCATCAAAAGTTGCTATGTGCAGAGCGCAGAATTGAAAGTCATGGTTGGTTTTCGAAGTGCTTCAGGATAACGGTCGTATCATTGTGGAACATGGTGATGAAGTCAGAACTTGGGTGATGCTGTCGGCAAACGCTAAGGGTAGACTCGAATTGGCTGGGTTGCATCAATGTGCCATGCTGGACAACGCTGCCTGGCTGGCGGTTCCCACGCAAACCATAGCTCTCGGAGAGATTTCGCCATCGGACCGGCTGCAGTGCGGTGATTGGCCTGTTATGAGAGTGGTTGGTTTTAGCAGGGCTCTAGATTCCTGCCAAAACAGTTGCTGGTTTTCAAATGCTTTCTTGTCTGCAGTTTTTCCCCAAACAGGTTTACCTGTATGGGGTTCTTATTCCTTTCAAAGGGTTGCGTCCCTGGGCCGCATGATTTTGTCTCTGTCTCCGGGCTTGCGTTCCTTGGCCGCATGCTTTTACGCTTGTCTTCCACGCTTGTCTCCACACCAAGTGCTCTGGGCCACATGATTTTACACTTGTCTCCCACTTGTCTTCCACTCTTGTCACCCACACTTGTCTCCCTGAATGCTCTGGACGGCACGAGTTTACACTTGTTTCCCACTCGTCTCCCACTCTTGTCTCCCACTCTGGATGCTCTGGGCCGCATGATTTTAGACTTGTCTCCCACTCCCACTCTCGTCTCCCACTCTGGGTGCTTTAGGCCGCATGATTTTACACTTGTCTCCCACATGTCTCCCGTTGTTGTCTCCCACTCTGGGTGCTCGTGGCCGCATGATTTTACACTTGTCTCCCATTCGTCTCCCTCACTTGTCTCCCATTTTTGTCTCCCACTCTAGGTGCTCTTGACTGCATGACTTTACACTTGTCTCCCACATGTCTCCCGTTGTTGTCTCCCACTCTGGGTGCTCGTGGCCGCATGATTTTACACTTGTCTCCCATTTGTCTCCCTCACTTATCTCCCATTTTTGTCTCCCACTCTAGGTGCTCTTGGCCGCATGACTTTACACTTGACTCCCACTTGTCCTCCACACTTTTCTCCCACTCTTGTTTACCCGTGGGGCGCATGATTTTACACCTCTCCCACTCTGGGTGTTCTGGGCCCGCGTGATTTTACACTTGTCTCCCACTTCTCTCCCACACTTGTCTCTCACACTTGTTGCCCACTTTGGGTGCTTTGGGTTTCATGATTTTACACTTGTCTCCAACTCTTGTCTCCCACTAGGTGCTCTGGGCCGCATGATTTTACACTTGTCTCCCACACTTGTCTCCCACTCTAGGTGCTTTGGGCCGCATGACTTTACACTTGTCTCCCACTTTTGCAAAACACTTTGGGTGGTTTGGGCCGCATGGTTTTACACTTGTCTCCCACACTTGTCTCGCACTCTTGTCTCCCACTCTGGGTGCTCTGGGCCGCATGATTTTAGACTTGTCTCCCACTCCCACTCTTGTCTCCCACTCTGGGTGCTTTGGGCCGCGATCCAACACTTGTCTCCTACTTTTGTCTCCCACTCTGGGTCCCTGGCCCGCATGATTTTACATTTGTCTCCCACACTTGTCTCCTCCGGCTCTGGGCCGCATGATTTTAGACTTGTCTCCTACACCTGTCTCTCACACTTGTTCCCCACTCTGGGTGATGTTGGCCGCATGATTTTACACTTGCCTCCAACTTGTCTCACAGTCTTGTCTTCCATTGTCTTCCACTCTGGGTGGCCTGTGCCGCATGATTTTACGCTTGTCTCCTACTTCCACTCTTGTCTCCCACTCTGGTCTCCCACTCAGAGCACTTTGTGCCGCATGATTTTACACTTGTCTCCCACTCTTATCTCCCACTCTTGTCTCCCACTCTAGGTGCTCTGGGTCGTATGGTTTTCCACTTGTCTCCCACTTGTCTCCCAGACTTGTCTCACAGACTTGTCTCCCAGACTTGTCTCCCAGACTTGTCTCCCAGACTTGTCTCCCACTCTGGGTGCTTTGGGCCGCATGATTTTACACTTGCCTCCCACACTTGCCTCCCACACTTGCCTCCCACACTTGTCTCTCACTCTTGTCTCGCACTCTTGTCTCTCACTCTAAGTGGTCTGGGTCGCATGATTTTACACTTGTCTCCCACTTGTCTTCCACACTTGTCTCCCAATCTGGGTGCTGTGGCCTGCATGAGTTTACACTTGTCTCCCACACCTGTCTTCTACTCTGGGTGCTCTGTGCCCCATGATTTTACCCTTTACATTTGTCTCCCACTTGTCTCGCACTTGTCTCCCACTCTTGTCTCCCATGTGCTCTGTGCCGCATGATTTTCCACTTGTCTCCCACACTTGTATCCCACTCTTGTCTCCCAGTCTCGGTGCTTTGGGCCGCATGATTTTGCACTTGTCTCCCACACTTGTCTCTCACTCTTGTCTCTCACTCTGGGTGCTCTGGGCCGCGTGATTTCAGACTTGTCTCCCACTGGTTTTCCACACTTGTCTCCCACTCCTGGTGCTCTGTGCCGCATGATTTTACACTTGTCTCCCACACGTGTCTCCCACTCTTGTCTCCCACTCTGGGTGCTTTGGGCCGCATGATTTTACACACTTGTCTCCCACTTGTGTCTCTCACTCTTATCTCCCACTCTTGTCTCCCACTCCGGTTGCTCTGGGCCGCATGATTTTACACTTGTCTCCCACTCTTGTCTCCCACTTTCAGCGCTCTGGGCCGGATGATTCTACACTTTCCCCACACTTGTCCCCCACTTTTGTCTCCCACGTATGTTTTTACACTTGTCCCCCATAGTTGTCTCCCTCTCTAGGTGCCCTGGTCGCATGATTTTACACTTGTCTCCCACTTGCCTCCCACTTGTCTTCCATTGTCTTCCACTCTGGGTGGCCTGGGCCGCATGATTTTCTTCTCTATCCCACACTTGTCTCGCACTTTTGTCTCCCATTCTGGGTACTTTGGGCCGCATGATTTTACACACTTGTCTCCCACACTTGTCTTTCACTTTTGTTTTCCACTCTTGGTGCTGTGGACCGCATGGGTCTACACTTATCTCGTATCTTGTCTCCCACTCATGTCGAAATGATACCTTTTGGCCGCGAAAAGAAAATATAATTGAGATTTCCTACATCTGTTTGGGGTCAACGCTGGTATAATGTTTTTTTGGGCTCATCATCGACATACAAATTTGGCCCCATTGCCGTTTCTTTTCAGTTTGGTGCATTCACGTCATACGCACATTGCATGTTCCAACATAGCCCATCCTCCCTCCTTGCCGCAGTCGATGTTTGCCTGACTTGTTCACGACCCACAAGGATTGGTTGGTAACCCATGCATTGCAAACATGTTTTCCCACCAAGACGGTTTGAATGTGTCTGAAGGTGATGCTCAACGTTTTCGTCAATTCCTTGCTACAGCGCGTAGCAGGAACAAATGATGCTGGGGTCCTTGAGGTGGGGTTGTTCGTTGAAAATTCATTCGCACAAAATTGCGGCTGTCTAAAATTGGATGCAACCAGGCAATCAGAGAAGATGCTTCTGTCCAAGAGGCGCGAAAAAAAATCATTTCAATTGCAGCGAAACGCACCTTTTTGTCAGCAAAACAATGCCCCAGCATGGAAACAAGGTCCTGTCCAGACCGAGTTCAATCCGAACCGTGGAGGATCGTCGGATTGTTTTGTTCTTCACTTTTTCCCTCTGGAGACATTTTGGGACGCCGGATTTGCGTCAAATGCGATGCCTGGAGGACATCCATGGAAAGAACATCACCATTGAGCAGCCGAATGTCACGGAGGTCTTGCTGGCCGTGAACAAGGCGAAACACTATGTGAAACGACGGACATGGAGGGATAATCTGATGCGAAACCACAGGAGTTTGAAGTTACATGTTTGATATTGCGTGGATGCATGTTTATTTCATTAATCATTAATTCATTTAACAATTAGATCAATTAACTTGTCAGAATCAACAGCTGCGCGCTCACAGATGTCAAACACAAAACGCAAATTGTTCAATCCAAAAAAAATGCCAAACACATTGAAACCGTCGCAGGCAAATGAATCGGCTGGCCGAGGGGCAAATAACTTGCCGCAAGATTTCGGCCAGGCAACCGCTCTTTAGCACAACTTGAATCGATTTGTCAATGCCATTTGCATTTGAGCATGCCATGAATGCTATGTAAGATTATGATAGATTCTGTAAGTAGAATTGTGTGGAATTGTGGGTGTTTTAGTTTTGTGGACAATTTTTGTTGTTTGTTGGCACGTGCCTGCAAGGCGACCTCCGGTTTTTCTGCAACCTACGATGTTGAGGTTGGGATGCAGTTTCACAGAAAAAAATCTTTGTTGAAAATGAGGCGAGAGCACAAAAGGATGGTACTGGGATGTACTGGGATGTAATGGGTTCTTGCAAGGAGTATTTTTTCACAGTGTGCCAGGATTGGGCTGAGCTTCCCTGGTATGCCAAAGATTGGCGTATCGGCAGGAGGCTGGCTGAAAAGGCGCCGGTCAGACATCGAATTTAGATTCAAAAGGCAGCTATAAAGCCGGTCCCCTGTGCGCTCGTGATCTATGGAGTGTTCCACACAGTTTTTTGGAAAAAAACAAAACCAATTTGCTGCATTTGCGCGGTACAGTAATTGCTGTAATTTTCATGAAAAGGTGATGAATCGAAAGGAGACACTTTGCACATGATTGAATTGAATGATTGTTGTTGTCACACCATGAAAAGCCACCCGATGTTGGGGAACACCTGGATCCGACCTCGGATCCGGGAATTCTCTGACCAGGGCTTTTGCATTTTGAAGGGCAGTCTCAGCAGTGATATCCGTCACGAAGCTGTCAACGAGGTGGATCAGAGAGAACTTTGACCTGTCAGCACATTTCTTGAAATTGAGTGGAATGTTTTTCCATGTTCTTCGATGGCACGAAGTTGCACTAGATGGCTCCTATTGGGGTTTGCTATTGGATCTCTTGGGGTTATTGAGTGTAATGTAATTGCCTATATTGCGTTGCCTCCAGATCCTTTAAGTTGAGACCTCAAGCGTTTGCAGATAACCGTTTCACTGGTTTCCTCAGTGTACTCGGCGCTGTGTAGGCCATGGAGCTCCGCAAAACAGGAGGATTTAAGAGGACGCAGGGTTCCGTGATGTCTTGCCATAGCCTGGAAGATAAACCGGTCTGAAATTCTTCATATTCTTCCACTTCACCTCACTTACCATGTTTCTGAAGTCACAGTTCTTTTGCAGTGAGATGACGACACCGCAAGTGTTTGAAGATGCTTCTCCTAATCTCATGTTTTCATTTTCTGCGATCCTGACATTCAATCAGTTTGTGGACAGGCTTCCTTACGAGATCTTGGGCGGGTTCTTTGGCGAGATGGGTTCAGTGCGCGATCACAGCAGCTGTCAAAGCGTGGTGGGTAGCATGGCAATCTTGACATGACCTGGTCCCTGCCCCTTCAGACAACACGATCAGATGTTAATGTTTGATTGACTCATGCACCTCATTAGGAGGGGCACAAACTTTGAGGAGGGATGTAGGTGTCAAATGAGATCCATGTGCTCTGGAATCTGGAATGAGACAAGTTCGCTCCTGAAAGTTGGCTCCACAAGCTTGTGACAGTCTTGTTGCTGCAACATGATATGATGTTTCGGCAAGAGGTGTAATTTCAAGAATGTTTCAAAGAGCCAGAGTATCACAGCCAGTCACATTTTTTTTTCAAAGCAAAATTGAGTCCTGACTTGCACTTACAGAGACCGGTGCGGCATGACCTGCAAAGTGTATGCACATTTGGAGGTTGCGAAGTTGCCCAGCTTTGTCCTTCCAATTCACGTAGGTCGACCTGAGGAAACACAGTTTGGCACCCTGAAGCAGACATTTCTGCAGGAATTCCAACGGCGCTTCAGCGATTCCAACGATTCCAATCTTGACTATGACAAGCTTTGCTTTTGGAATCAAGATGTGTGCCCAATCCCAGATCGATCTTCGGTGGCCTCTTTCGCATGGGAGCACAATGACTTCTTTTTGCGACTCTTGCCGGAGAGTGCCGATTTGGGTGCGTTGAAAGCAAGCAGGGAAAAACGTGGAGAGCTCTCCTACTATTATGCCCACAACCATGACAGGGGGGCTTTTATATCCAAGCCGCAGGTGACTGTGCAGACCACGCCTGAACCTATACACGTTCCAGTGGAAAACCAGACGAAGTTCAACCCAAAGCAATCACCTTTTGGTACTGACATTACGAAGTACGAGACGCTGGACTCCTACACTTGGGAGGATAGTGACAACTTTGTGAAGGTGCTTGTGCCAATGGACGGAGTCGGTAGACTGAACCCTGAACAGGTGCACTCTCGTTTTGGGGATCGATCCTTTGAACTCCTGGTTGAAGGCCTTAATGGGAAAAATATTCGTTTTGCTTGCTACAAGACCCATGGCGAAGTGAAGCCCTTGGAATGCAAACATGTGGTCCGAGCAAACCGGGTGAACCTGATCCTCCGCAAAGCAAAAGACAAGGATCATTGGTTTGACCTTTTCAAAAAACGCGCCATTGGAGATGACGATGACCCATGAGCCACATGCTGGTCACTGACATTCAAACCGGCAAAGACAGGATGGATATTCAATGATATTCTCCGCTGTTCCCGTACAGGGGAACAAGGTCCAATCGCAGAGACAGACTTTGTGCAGCCTGTTTCCTCCATGCTTTCACTGGAGAAGGCTCATGCCAAAGTGTGGGCAAGAGGGCCAGCAACAGCCCACAGAAACTTTGCAAGGGAAATATCAGGAGCAAAAAAACTGCAGTGGTGTTCTGCAAACAGTCTGTTTCCAAAACATGAAGGGTGAAGGGTGAAGAAACACAAGTCATGAAGCGGGTACGTTGACGACATGCAATGAGATTTGATGAGATGTCAATGTGACTTACGTTGTGACTTACGTTGTGACTTACGTTGTGACTTACGTTGTGACTTACGTGAGTTGTGACATGTACGCAGCTGATCTCAGTCCTGCGAGGCCTGGACTCGGGAGCTTCACGGGGATCCCAATGAGCAGGTGCCGAGTCCTGTGGGCTGTTCTCCTCCAGTTTCACGTCATTGAAACATCATTCACATCACATCATTTCACCCATCCAGATCAAACGCAGCTCGATTTCTGAAAGTGATTTCTGGGCTGTGATTCTTCAGTTTGACTTTTCAACATTGCAGTTTTCTCGTCAACGCTGGTTGCCCCAAATGCAGAAACCCAGTGATTTTCCATCTGGGAACCCATTGTTTGGGGCTGGGTTTAGAGAAAAAACAAAACCAACCATACACCACCAGATCCACCAGTCATTCCCCTTACCATTTTTTCAAAGTTGACGTGCTCTGCTTGGTTTTTGCGTGTGGTCGAGGGTACCGAGTACCGAGGCACTCCAGCAGGTGGAAAAGCACATCATTCAGCTGGGCACCGACTTGGCGCATTGTTCAGTTGTTGGTTGCCTCAGCTCCGAGGATGCTCTGAATGTCTGTTTTGTTGTTGTTACCGTTGTTACCTTAAAAAGTCACCTTAGCTGGTCACCTAAACGTCTTGAAAAGCTGATGCTAAGATATGCGAAGCAGAATTCATCTCCATGTTGCTCCAACCTGTCACACGGATTCTTAATATATGAATGCTATGAGGGGATACAAGGAGGAGAAATTGGTGCTTTTGCCTCTGTATGTACGCCAGTCCCCTCCCCTAGTGTTCGGAGCAATCCTGTTAAAGGACCGGAATGGGTATTCTGCTGCTTCTGCTTGCCATGCTTTAACTGAGGCTTTTTCGGGATTGCGCTTGCACGGGCACATGGCTGGTACTGTGCATATTTCCCGAACATTTGAGGAGCTTGGAGTGCAGGGAGAGCATGAGAGACAGAGCGAGAGAGAGAGAGAGAGAGTGCCAACCCTGGCGGTATGTTCCGTGTTTGTAGATGGTTTGTTGGTGGATGTGGATAGGATTTGACTTTCGTGTAGTTTAAGCTACTTAAGAGAACAGTGACAGCCTTGTGTCCAGAAAACAACTTGCAGATGTCTTTCAGAAATTACAGCTTGCGAGGACACTCAAAATCCCGCATTGACAGACCCAGAAGTGGCAAACTACTACCTCAGCCTGTTTATGCGGAAGAAGCTGGTACGCCCCCCGCTTGCCTTTATCTTGCACTGGGAGAGCGATGAGATCTTGTTCGATGCAGCGGCAGAAGCGAATTCTGGACATACGTTTTTTTGTGAGTGTGGCTGTCACGTAGCATAACGACTATGTGCGTTGTCACCATAGAAACCATTTCGCTCTTTGGGCTCTGGTACAACTGAAGTGATTGATACACCATGACCAACGATCAATCCATCAGGCAGATAGCCGCAGCAAGACACTGCTACACAGTGGCTACACAGTGGCTACACAGTGCACAATCCACAGGCTCCACAGGCAAGGAAAATCTTGCGAAACTCGCCCGAGAAATCCACCGCACATCGCTATGCCCAGCTTCGACTACTGGGATATAGAAGCCGCTTGCTATCAGCCTTAGGTCTTGGAGCAAATCTTTGTTGCCTGATGCAGAATTCTCATCATATCTTCAATATCTTTCCATTTTTTAGATTTTCAGGATCAAAAGCACAATAGTCAACTTTTCACCCGAGACATATCAGTGTTGCAGATGAAACTGGACTCAAGGTGCATTCAGATAGTGCTGTTTGCAACTATCAGGAGATACTTGCGGAGGAACAAGATGTGGTCATCAAGAGCAATCAAGATATAGCTGGTGGTGGAAAATTGCAAGCTTGGCTGCATGAAAGGAAGCGGAGGCGTTCCTTCTGATTGTTTGATCACTTAGGGGTTTGCAGACCCAAAGGCAATGATGCCAAATTTATCGACAAGTTCAATGAACAAGGAGAGACAAATGAGTAACCATCATGCTGCATTCCACTCGCCAGACACCTACAGACCAATTTTGTTTCTTTTGGAGGGCCTTTGCATCCCCTGCATGACCATTCAGAAACTGTCAGCAAAGTCGGGCAATCCTCTGTCCAGCACAAGTTCTCCAGGGTCCACTTGGAGCCTCCAGGTATCCTTGCACTGGGACAGCCAAGCCGCGAGATCTTAAGGAAGGAGCAAAGGCCATGCGCTGTGACCTTTGGGGGACGTAGGGGGGAGGACCAAATTGCAGCAGGACATGTATATGATGTATGTGTATGTGTATGAGTATAAACATACATGCCACATCATGATACAATAAAATGATGATTTACACATGATTTATTGGCACTGTGTAGACAGTAGACACACGTTAATTGATATGTGTTGCTATATGTCCTTGGTTTCCAGTTTTCTTTATGTTGGGATGACTGGTGTACTGTAGGTCCTTTGTTTATAGGAGCTGGGAAAAGTCATGCTGCGCTTCACTTGGCAGAGATAAAATTCGTTTGGACCGGGGTTGAAATGCACAAAAGAACACCTACCTATGGACCTATGGAAAGTGCACGGTGCAAGAGGGTTGAACATTCTTTGAACCATCCTTGTAGGAGCTTTTAATCCACATATCTGCATATGATTCACACATGATCTACATTTTGTATAAGCATAATATATAATAATATATAAACATGTGTGTGTGTGTACTATATTATATATATATACACATGTATATATATATATTATAATACACACGCACACACATATATATATATATGTATAGCAACCATATGCACGTGTGACCATCTCACAAAGTGCTGAACGTTCAGCGAGGTGACGGTGCCCTACTGGCTAGCGGAGAAGTTTTATCGCCGCAATGCTGTGGAGTTGGACCTGCCGGTGACGGGGTAGCATTGTGATCCCCGAATGTTTGGGTATTTTAAGGGCTTTAAGGCTTTAACTAACAACAAGTGAGGCAATTGTTGGATGATCGTTGGATGATTGTCGGATGATTGTTGGATGATTGTTGGATGATCGTTGGATGATTGTTGGATGATTGTTGGATGATCGTTGGATGATTGTTGGATGATTGTTGGATGATTGTTGGATGCTTGTTGGATGAATGGATCATTTCATGGATGATGAGTGATGAGTGATGATGATGAGTGATGATGATGATGATGATGATGATGATGATGATGATGATGATGATGAGTGATGAGTGATGAGTGATGAGTGATGAGTGATGAGTGATGAGTGATGAGTGATGAGTGATGAGTGATGAGTGATGAGTGATGAGTGATGAGTGATGAGTGATGAGTGATGAGTGATGAGTGATGATGATGATGATGATGATGATGATGATGATGATGATGATGGTGATGGTGATGGTGATGGTGATGGTGATGGTGATGGTGATGGTGGCTGTTGTGCCATCATTTTTTCTACTGAGTTGTGTCCTGGCATAGTCCTTTGTCGGAGACTTCTGAGGCCACCTTCGATGAGGCAATTCAGGAGACTCTGCAGACGGATCCAGCGGTGTGTCGTCTAGGTTCGCCGCATGCAGAGGGCGCCATCGGTGCGGTTTTGAAGACGGTTGACCTAATGGGGCCGGCAGCAGTTGCCGTGTACTGAATCGATCTGAGAAACTGCAGAGCTCATCTGAATTGTCAACAAAAGTCCATGAGACAAAGTGCTCTTCGATGCTTTGCATCCATCTGTGTTTGGCCCAGGTGACAAGAGCTGCCACTACTTTGAGGTGGGCATGAAGTTGGCCTTCCTCGTGAAGAATCCAAAGCTTCAGGAAATTCTGATCAACGCCTATTTGTAGCTTCACTGCAAAACTGGCTTGAAAAGGAAATCGTTTTTCTACGTTTTCCATGCGACGATGCCACTTGCATTTGAATGTTGAGAAGGCGCCGTCCTTTCCGGTCGTTTCAATGCAGCCCTCAATTCTTGAAGGGAAAGTTATGATAGAATCTACAGATTTTCTGAAGTTTTGCGTTGTTCTGTGATGATCCTGCACTGAGACAGCGATTTTTCACCCTGCTGTCGCTGAGCTGTAGCTTGGGGGAAGCAAACCGATCCTCTTTCCGGAAAGCAGTGCCCAGCCACTTGGCACAGTATTTGGTTCGATGCCTGAAGTGTTTTGGTTGAAGACGGAATCTCTATGACATGGATGCGATAGCTTCAACATTTTCGACATGCACGAGTGTAGACTTGGTTTTGAAGGAAACTGCAGCAGGAAACATTTTGTCTCGAGACTTGTTGAAACTGTACTGTTTTTTTTTGATGCTTGATCCATGTTACTCCACAATGTTGCTCTGAGGCCAATTCCTGCAATCTTTGACAGGCCTTGAAGAAGACTGGTGGCGTGGGGTCCGGGAGGCAGAGACTCATTACCAGTGCAGCGCTCAGCTGCCGCCGGGAACCAAATACAGAATTTGTAGAATATAGCGATTTAGATTTTGCAGATCTCGCAGAATTTTGCATGTTGCACAAGTTCCACAGCCATATCGGCAGTCACATCCACTTGGACCGGATGAAGGGCTTGCAATGGCCATTCGGAAAGTCCCTCATCTTCCAGCCGCAACAGCTGCTGTTCAGCTTACTCCTGGTTGCTGAGGCGCTGGCACAGCAGCTTCAGCTCTTATGTGACCGAAGCTTCTCATGTTGCAGAAGTTCCCGCCTTGAAACGGGCACGTCTTGGTGCCTGACTTCGCCATGACTCCAATTGTTGCAGCTGGCTTTGGGGGTGCTGGAAGCTGTGTTGGTGTCATCGCACGAGGCCAAAGAAAGCCATGAGTAGAAAAAAATGAGTGAACTTTTTGTTCAAATCCATCCTTTTCAAATGTTGTTCTTCTTCTGAAGTGACTCTGCAGACGAGCACTGATGCTGTGGTTTGGAAGTCTTGGGGGAAGACTTCGGCGCGGGAAAAAAGAAACTCAGCGCAACGAATGTGCGGAGGGAGAGCTCATGAACGAAAGAAGTGAATACTTCATATTGGCTTAAGTTTTTGCAGCCCAATCTGTTGGCAGTATTTAGCAGTGTCGTCTTGATATTCGTCTTGCAAGCTTTTGCCCCCGCAGAAACTCTTCTACTTCCTGGGTCCTTCTCCAGCAATGCTGGCAATATGCCCTTTGCTTGCAGAGGATGAGAGTCAGGCGTGCAGTGCAATGCAGCTTGCTTCGGGCCTCCAAACCTGTCCAGAAGTGGTGAGGGCACGACATACTCAACACACAGCCTCAAAGATGCAGTGCATGTCGCAGCGATGTTTCGGATCTGTGGGCAGTCGGGCAGTTTTTTAAATGTCACGTGCAAAACCAACGTCCCTCTGAAGTCTTTGTCCATTTTGCCCACAGGTGTATCGGACGCAGTTGCAGCCTGGTTCCATGGTTGTGGTGCGTGGGGAGGCACCTGCAGTTTTGAGCTTTTACACCAACTGCCATACTCTTGGACTTAGTGAGTCATAGTGTTTGTATCCCATTACATGTGCCATTGTCAATACTTAGGTAAACTGCCCATATTGGGGGATGGTCATCATAAAATCCATCAATGGAATATACCAATGATAAGGATTCCCACTATGGGATGGATGACCAGACCACATGTTTCGACGGCACAAAGCTTTCACCAGGCCTGCAGCTGCTCGTTAAATCCGCAGCTCTCAGAGCCTTGCGTGATGGTGGAGGTGTCGGGCTTTGGAACACAGTAGAATCATCGGAAATCGGACATCGCGATGTGACGAACTGACCAACATTTATCAACTTTTGTCACTTTTTCCTACTTTCCCTGCTGTAACAGCTCATAGTCCTTTCGGCAAACCCTCAGAGATGGATGGTGCAGGTTGATTTTTTCGCAGAGATGAAGCACGCTCCATTTGTCAGCTGCTCAAGCATCCACCACGGGCTCGACACGAGTTAAGCATAAACGCCCAAGTGTCGTTTGAGAGGACACCTCAAATCATGGCTTGACCCAGTCCGTAAGGTTCACATAGGTTCACTAGAGTGTCTGAAATTGCAGGGAAGGGCAGTGGCTTTTAGATCTTCCAAGATGGTGATCTTGTGCTTGACAAGATGTTAATTATGTCTCACAGGAGTCAGCCTCTGACCGAGTACCACCTCCACCGGACTGGCTTTATATGTCCAAGCTTTTGAAAATGATTCAGATATGTCAATCCCATTGAAAGCACAGACTCACGGATCAGAAAACCTAAGAAATGATCCTCGATTCGAGAGAAGAGACAGATATGAGTCGGTCGATCTGTGAAGGAGCTGCAGAGCTGGCTACTTGGACGTTTGAAAGCCATCGCTGACAACGACGTGCAGGAGTTCTATGTGGCAGATTCGGCTGGAGATGTAGAAACATAAAATCCGAAACACCTTGAATGAGATGGTACTAAGATGTACAGAGCTTTATAAAGCTTCCGTGCAATGACACTTGGAGGGTTTCGTTAGCGCTTTCGCTTCGGGCATGTCAGGAGAATGTGCCGGAAGAGTGGATCAAGCTCGCCAGACAGACGTTCATGAGGCGAGAACTTCTTGGCTGAGCAGTTGCAAGCAGAGAAAATGAAACTCAGCACAAGTGGATGACAGAAACACATCATTCATATTATGTGCACATATGTGTACAGGTATATTCATATTTATATTCATATTCATCTCGTGAAAATCACCGTGTCACATAGACAGTATTTGCTATTCTGTGCTTGAGACACACCTGCCAGGAGCAGACCGATGAAGATTCTGGAGGCTGCATGAAGTCTTGGCACTGTTGCAGTCTTGACAAATGAGTCGGATGGACAGCCTGCATCAAATCAAAGAAATACGTAAAACAACAAACACGACCAACGAACATCAGTGTATAAGACATATTTCACCACCTTTTATGACACTCTTCTGGAGATACCTTGCCAGTGGCTTGAGCAGCTCAGATGTTTTTCGGCTGTCTTTGGGGCATTCGCTTTCGCCAGATTTCGCAGCATTTGCCGTGTGGAGTGGGGGCTGAAACTTCCTCATGGGAAGGTATTGTTGGGACTCCTGGAAGGTGTTGGAAGGTGTTGGAAGGTGCTGGAAGGATTGGGTGAATCGGACGTTGAGCTACACCAAGGCTTTAGGCGGTTTCGACTGTATCAGCGAGATTCCCAAATCGAAATGGGATCTCGATGCGTCTGGACCTAAGGCCCAAGGACATCGAATTTAGCAGATTTTTGCAGGTTCTCCACTTTAACAAGAAGATGTTTCTGATTCTGGAGAATTTATCGGGTCCAGTCATCATTCCTTTTGCACCGAGATGATTTCGTGCATCTTTTTGCTATTGAGATTAGACTGCCTTGACACTTTTTGTCACCTGCCACCAAAATATGTGCACGTGAATGATAGCTGTGTGGCCCAAATGTGGCGAGCCAGAAACGACCCTTGGCGCTTGGTGCGCCCCCGGGTTTTTGTGGTTCGCCTCGCTATGACGGTCCTGTGGACTGATGATGTCGCCCGGGCGGACGCCAAGGCGGATGCCAAGGAGTCCCGCACAGAGTCCCGGACCGACGCCGAGACGGAAAGCACAGAGTTTGCCAGCGAGATCGAGGCAGAGTCCTCGGCGGAGTGGGTGACCTCTCTGTGGCTGGATGTCAAGCCCGCAGCGGACAAAAGTGATGCGAAGTTCCTTGGAAGCAGCACCAATGCTTTGGAACTTGCAAAGGGGCTTGCCATGGGATCTATGTTTGCGAGCTAAGAAATATCTAGAGGTATACAATATATATCAATATATTTATGTTGCATTCCATTGACTGCTATTGTATCAGGAGGCTGGAGGTGGAATATGTTGGCATGGAGCACACATGGATCCCACTATTTCTTGATCGTTCTCTTTTCGTGAAGCATCCAGCATTAGGAAGCGCCCAGTGCTCGAGCAAGTCACCGCTCTTGGCAGTGACATCTTTAACGAAGATCCCCTGGCCGGATGCTCAAAGCGAGGCCGTTCGGGGGCTAAAGCTTGACATTTGTAAAGGGATGAACTTGAAGATTTCTTGGGCTTCAGTCTCTCACTCAGTATGCGTGACAAACAGGATGCCCATGGATGCCTCAATTACTTAGATTTGTTTGACGCCCGTGCTTCCCTTTATTCTTCTTTTTCGCTTCACAAACCCGTTGGCTGAAATGTTCTTCAACAAAAACATTACACTCTGGTTGGAAAGCACTTAGGCTCCGCTGACTTTATTGATTGGATCTCTACTGTATTCTGCAGATTTAAACTGTGCTGTCACTATCACAGAGGCGGTTGGCGACTGCATGTTGCCGTGGGACAACGCAATGAGTGTCTTGGATGCCACAACATGTTGATCCGCCAGCATTCGACTTCAAGAGACTAAATACCATTCGTTTTCATGCATTGAATTTGTCTTGCTGTCCTAAGATGTCCTAAGGCAGATTGAGATGATGGGGTTCATTGTATTTCGCATCAAGCCAGAAAGGAATGCTTTGATCATTGCGCAGTTGGCTGTTCCGGAGGACTGACCCACTTAATTTCAATGCACTGGACCTTGTTCACAGACAAAATCTCGCGTGACGTGTCTCAGTGCCACATTCCGCATCACAACACGCAGGAACATCGCCGCATGGGCTTCGGTAGTTTGCTGCTGAAAACGTTGATCGCAGAGGCCAAGCGCCTGCCCGAGATTCACAGCATTGGCTTGTCCTCCCTGCCGGGGTCCATCAAATTCTACAAGAGGCGGGCATGTTTTGCCAGTTGCTTTCGAATCTTTCGAGCATGCCGATATTCCATGTTATTCTTCTTTCTTCCGACCTTTTTCAGTCGGAGATAACATGGTGAGCTATGTACCATAGCCGCATACATGGACCTGACTGAGGCATGGCTTCAAGTTGATGCATCGACTTCCGGATTCCGAAGCGAAGGCGGAAGGTCAGGTCTACATGGAGCTGAAGACTCCCAGCAAGAAGAAGAAGTGACCGAAGTGACCGGGAGCCGATCGGGAGCCGATTGTAGCTTGTCAAGGAATGTAAAGTATACAAAAGGTGCGTCGACTGCAACGACTGCTAGCTGCAAAGTTTGCGGGCAACGCTGTGTCGACTGCGGGTCGACTGTGAGTCTTTTGTAAAGTCTTTGAGGGCTCAGATGCCTATGCACACGGTGTGCAGAGTGCTTGCTCTCCTCAGCTGTTCGCATGTAATTGGGCCGTTTTTTTTTTGAGAGTTTCCGGAAAGCGGGATGCAGCCTGACCAGGCTTTCAGCATACTTCGATGTTGAATGCGGCATTTTGCTGCCTGCTTGTACTCGAACTTTTCACCGGGGATTCCTTTGTTTGACATACTGTGACTGTCGGGGTGTCACTGCAGACTCATGCCTGGCAGGGACGGCAGAGATTCTTTTGGGGGGGTCCTGCGTTGCACTGTTAGTCCAAGTGGCCATAAGATCACAAAGCAAATGGCAGCGAGCCTCGCCTGATTCGGAACAAGTTGGACCCCTCCAAATTGCCGTACAAAGCCAGTGACTTTGTGCCGCTCGACCGCGCCGGCAACAAAGTAAGCGCTCAGCGACCACAGCTCCTAGCTGTCCTGAGCCAACTTGCCATGGCGGCGTTTCACTCGTGGCAGCAGGTGGCACAGGCGCATGTGCGCATTTCCCAAGGAGTCATCTTCCGTCCTCAAGGTCACAATATTTCAGAATGACTATTAAACGACGGATTAGACAATGGATTTGACAATTTGAAACTTGAATATATACAGGTGAGTACTTGATTGAATGCAACATCTCATGCCGCCTGAAGGATGAGGGGTAGAAAACATTCTACCCAACTTGCCTATTGCCATGAAGGTTGAGGCTCCTGGCCGCCGTGGGCCCCTTGTGGGCACGGTGAATCGCTGTGCGGGGAGTGCAAAAGGACAGACTCGTTTCGGGCGTCAAATTTTCAATGATTC
The DNA here is from genome assembly GCA_003297045.1 of Symbiodinium sp. clade C Y103. Taxonomy (NCBI): domain Eukaryota; class Dinophyceae; order Suessiales; family Symbiodiniaceae; genus Cladocopium; species Cladocopium sp. clade C. The sequence continues at coordinate 164,755 of BGPT01000606.1, read as the reverse complement.
TTAAAGTTAATGGTTTCCTTGTCACTGGATGCCTCATGGCCACCTAGTAAAATATTCCGGTGGATTGAGGTATTTCGATCCAGACCCTGGCAGTCGCGATGACTTCAAGATGTACACGAGGCTGATTTCACGAGAGCTCAATAGATTCTTGCTCCTTCAACTTCCAGATCTCGGGCGAAGAGATGCGGACAAACGCACAACAGTGTTGCTGATGCTGTTTGTGTATACAAATTGTATACGCTTCTGCATATGTATATGTAGATGATTGTAGATGTACATAGACAATCATAAACATATACTACTTTATATTACCAAAATATTACCATAATCCAACCCTAGTTCCATCATGTTCCAACCTTTGCTCGGCTGACAGGCACATGGGTGTGCTCGAGAGTTTCGGGTCCATGAGCTCTGAGGAGCTCTCAGCCTTTGGCCTCAGCCAGGACGGCCCAACTTCCAATGATTTCTGATTCGAAGTAGCTATCATTACGATTTCCATCAATATCTATGAATATCGATTATATATGATTATATGATATTATATAATCATTATCATGAGTCACCAATAATCTGCAGTTTCTTGTATTTCTAGTCATGAATTCTTTGTGCACTGCTTTCCATGCTCTACAAATCCTGTATCAAGGCTAGGAATCCTCTACCTATGCTTTTTCTCTTTCTATCATCCCTCTCTATCAATAGGTCAACCGGACACTTGTCTGAACGGAAAATTTGTGCCATGCTAGGACGACCCTCGGCAATCGCTTCTGCTGCATTCAGTCCAAGACTGCCTGGGGAAATCGGGTTTGAGCCAAGAACCGAGCATGGTGTGTTGAAGTTGCGAAGACGATGTTCCCTACAAACAGGTTCGTTTAGTTACCAGGCCAGGTTTTAAACTTGTGTAATTCAATTTCAATGTCCAAGGCAAGCAAGAGCTCAGAGGGCAAAATCTCGGTCCTATGCTCAAAGTCCGATGACTTTTTTTCATGAGGCAATGAAGTGCCATCAAAGTGGCAGTGTCTGAAGCACATTGTGCTGTATGCCAACCACCTGTCAGCAACAGCAAGTGTTTATATCTTCAACGTCAGACATATCTTGTGACTGTCCTGGTTTCTTCGACATCGTGTTTGCTTGGCTGATTTGGTGCAACTTTTTCCAATTTTTTTTCCCCAGGTTTCTTTTGTGGCTTGTCCGGCAATGAAATGTGCCCTGCAGAACTGATTCGAGAGAAGTCGAAGGTCGTCGATTGAACCTGCGTGGCATGATCCAATCATTCCCATGCCGGAGGTACCATGAGCTGATGACAGGTGATGTGAAGTCGCTTGGTCGAGCTGCACAGGGATTGCTGACTCTTGGCAGAAATGAAGCAGAATTGACCTGTGACTTGACCGTGGCATGACTGCACGGTCATGCCACGGCTACACTCATCATCTCTGGCAGCAGATGGCAGCATTTCCATTTGTTCCAATCTGAGTCCTCCTTCCAAGTAGCGATGAAAGAATAGGCAGTACTTTTGACGTTCTGTCTTTGAAACTTTGTGCACCCCTGGGAAGCTTCGTAGCTTCGTGCAGTTATGCGGCAGTTATGCGTGATGATACAAGAAACATCAGACCCATTCGTTTTGTTCTGGGCCTGGTTAAAACTGGAACTGCTTATTTCTCGCTGGCTTTTCTGAGATCTTCCACTTGAGATCCACTTCACCTTGGTCCCAGTAGCAACAGGCTTTCATGGACAACCAGCTACATGTTTGAGTACAATAGTATGCCAGAAGGGCTGATTGGAGGTTCTTTTGCTTGTCAGATTCTCTCTCTGCTCTTTTCGAGTGGTCACATGGTGCAATTGCTGCTGAGGAGCAATGCTGGCTACGTTAACCGCATCGCCTGGTTTTACGGTACGAAAGGGTGCTGCCCTCGGATCTCTTGCACACCAGAGCCAACTGGCCAAGACCTTTGCACAGACTTGAGTGGCAAGAATGCGCACAACCATTGTCAATGTGACTTCACTGTGAATTCGCTGTGATACCAGGCCCAGCATGTGCATAGACACCGAAGAGTCCTCTGGTGCGGCTGCGATGGATACCGCGCTGAACTACGGCCGTGAGGCGTGACACAGCAGGGTGACACAGCAGGTGCCATTTTTTTCGTGCACAGTGCAAAGAATGTGCAAAGCATGCGAAGCCTCTGCCTCTGCGCAGCTGTGTTGATCTAAAGCTGCGCAGGATCGTTGCAGCAAGGCTGTGGTTTGCAGCACGCAATTGGCCGGGACACCAAGTGCTGACTCTGTGAATGATCAGCACAGCCACGGATCTCATTTCAGCCACACCCAGATCCAGCACCCTGTGACGCTGATTGTTTGCTGTGTGAGGGTCTCAGCAGTTTAGTGTGCGGTGTCATCATTCATCAACTGATACGTTGAAGGCATAGGAGCTACTACAGTATGCAATGGAAACCATCGAAGCAGGGAAACGGTCCGCAGACTGCAGAAGGTAATGGAAGGGATGCAAGAGCAGTGCGCAGCATGGCGGGTGTCTAAGGCCATGGGCCAACTTTCTGCCACAGGGCGAGGACGAGCGCGTTGCTCAGTCGCTTTTGACTTGGCTCAGGCCATCAGAGGTCACACAATTCTTTTTTGATCTTTTTGAGCACACAAGCTTGGCAAAAATTGGACAATATTTGATATATTTGTTTGCTTGATCAAGCTGTGTTGCTGTTTTATTGGGCTGCGGACACTAGAAAACCCAGATTTGTGAAATGTCTAGATTCCAGATGGATATTCTGTTGTGTCAGAAAGAAAAGGCTGGAACTGTGGAACCTTGTTTGGAAGGGGAACTTAGATGTATTAAATTGACTATATTATAGCATTATAAGTTATAAGTCTACTTAGCTGGTTCGGATACATCTACGCCATTTTCTGTCCCACGGACTTCCATGGCTGAGACTGCACTGAAGTAGAGTTGAGGCCTTCGATGAATCAGCAGATGGCGTTGTGCGCAGTGAAGGCCTGCGACTGAACTGTGGATTGATCTGTAGCCTGTTTGGTGGGTGGATTGATCTGGGAGACGTCCTTCGCTCTCTGATACTATCAGTTACTCGTTGCGTTGTCAAGGCGTATTTTGGCTCAACTGCAGCTGCTTCATGCTGCTTCAATCCTTTCACTACGAAGCCCTTTCCCTTGGCAGTGAAAGACTGTAGAAAAAACAGTAAATAGCTCCAGCTCCGGTATGACTTTGCCGACTTCGCCTGTCCGATGACTTGGCTTCCGCTGCTCGTGCTGCTGGTCCGAGCCGAAGAGATCTCTGAGGCAGGAAGTGTAGGGATGTGTGGTGGGTCAAGATGATTCAACAACACTCAAAATGATTGATGCCTGCTGATGTGAGCATCTTGAGGCATCTTGTTTCTGGCACCGGGTTGCTTGAGTCTTTTCATTTTTCACACTTCCATGATGTAAACTTGGAGCCAGCACTTTCTGAGCGCAAGGCAGAGCAGTTGGCAGGCATCAACAACAGTACTCTCACCATTGAAAGCTGCAGGAGCGGGTTCAAGAGTGGCTATCAGATTAGTGGCACCATGAATGTGTCACCAGTTCTGCATATTTCTGGCTCAGGAGGTATCTTCTGGCTGTAAGCTCTCATGGCCCTGGGTTTTACCAGGAAGCGAACTTGCATCGCCTGGGTCTTGGATTGATGTCAATGACACAGTAAGTCATTCTTATGACAGGAATTCTGGGCATTAGGCTCGATGAGAACCTCTTCTGGTTTCATGGGAACTGCTCTGGCAGGTTACACAAGATGTTTGTTCGTTTTGCGTCAGGCTCTTAAGCGTTTGCTGGCAATTTTGTGTCGAACCTTCATATTCGTTCATATTTCCTTCGTGTGTTTTTGGGAAACACATCGACGCTTCTGCCCAAGGCCACGCCCCAGAAGTGTCCAAAGACGTCTTCGTGGGTGGTCAACACCATCCAACTATCGTCCGGCTTCACAGTCACAGCACAGCTTCAGAGCGACAGCGCGAAACATCGTTGGAGCGTTTTCCGCGAAGTGAGGTGGTGGTGAATCACCGCGAGCCACACATGCAGATGCCACCATCGCAGCAGCCTCCCGGGCCCAAAAGGCACGGATGAAACGGCTGCAACGACAGGGAGTCGCAACCAATGTGACGGTTGCCGTTCGCAACAGCATTTAACTGCACGAAAGCAGTTACTGTAAGGTTCACAGTTGTTTTTGGCAGGAGGATCTCAGATGTGCCTCTTCAGCCTTTTCAGGACATTTGGTGTGTCGCTTGATATCCTGATATGACTTTGCTACAGTTCGCCGTGCCTGTGACTGTGATGCGGATCCCTGCCGCAGAGACGCCAGGACACCTCTGCTGAGTTTGTGAGACTGGAGCGACGCACTCCACATCATTTTGTGCTCCCTTTCTTCGATGTGAACATTGGACACGCTATCAAGAATCAGGACAGACCTGTCACTCGTGCAGACCAAAGCTGATTGGCTATCTTTTTTCAGGGAGCAAAAGGTGAAACTTTAAAAAGTTCATGCAGAGGAGATGCTGCGTTTCCTTGAACCATTGAACTGTAACTCCATCCGAACCTTTGCCAAAGCATCTTCACGACTTGGCTTTCTTCGCAGGGCTCCATGAATCATTTGCAGAGCTACCAGATGCAGATGCTGTTGAGACCGGGAGACGTGGCCATCGACGTGGGCGCCAACTTGGGCTGCTACACCGTAGCCTTAGCTGAGGTGAGGACCACATGGCAGCTGATGTTGTGGACCACAGGTGCACACCCTTACCACGTGAGTCACGTGAGTCGCTGATCTCTGCCTTCACCAGGCCGTTGGGCCCAAGGGCCACGTCATTGCCTTCGAACCCTTCCGCTGGCTTCATCAGTTGGTGGTGGCCAATGTGGCCATCAACGGATCCTTAGATTCAAAAATGGTTTCACGTCCCTCAGGCCTTCTAAACTTCAGGTGTTTGTCATTCGACAAGGGCTAGGCCAGCTAGGCACAGTGAAAGTTTTCAAATTGGGGATGAGTATGATGAGTTTGCTTCCATGGGCAGTTCGAACTTGGGGATTTTTGAGGTGCTAGAGCAGGTGGCCGCACATGTTTTCGTTCACCAACGACAAAACCAAGTGGGAATCCGGATTATTCCAGATTCCTTTCAAAATTTTTGGGGCACCAAGTCCTATTGCACTTTAAACGTTGCAAGGGGTGAATGCTCAATCCAAACTTGACCCTAGCGCCGCCTTGAGGGCTGCAGAATGTCTGGCCGGTGAATGCGGCTTTGGGTCAAGCTGAAGAGCTCCTCAGCTTTAAAACAGCGACACAGCTGTCCCTTGGATTTTGCTTGCCAACTTGGACGCTATAGAAGTGGATTCATGGTCCATTTCTGGTGGTTTGGAGACGGGTTCTGGGGTGAAACATCTTACAAGCGGATTTACCAAGATTTACCACCATTTACCGTGCTGCCCTTTTGGTATAGCCCAGGCGCATGCCGCTGTACCCGCCGCAGTTGCGCTTCTTTTCTTCGCCCGGCGGGGTGCGCCTGAAAGGACAACAGCAGGAGCTGCAGTCCAAGCACCAGTGCCTCGGTGGCAACTGTCACAGAGTCGTCACAGGACGGTTTGGTTTTCGTTTTTTTGAAATCTGTTTGATCTGTTTGCTTTCAGAATGCTTCAGATGTGTTCTGTGCAGTACTTTGATCATTTTGATCTGCCTCGTGGGCTTGAGCAGGTTCACCTTGGCTGCTTCATTTCAGTGGCTTATTTGTTGGAATATTCCACTCATTTTATCGAGTGAATGCAAATGCACAGTAAATGCCATGTCAATGTCATGCAATGTACCAGGCTGAAGAAGCGATGGCTGGATATCATTCTGATTTGTTTTGAAGATTTTTGAAGCAAAGCCTATCAGCCTATCAGATCTATGAGCCTCTCCTAAGTCTCCAAGCAGAATTTCCTTGTGTCAAGGCATGAATCTTTCCAGCTGTATGACCTCTTAGCTCAACAGCTGGAGCGCTTTGGTTCAGCTTCGGCTGCCTTCAATGGATGACATGTGATGAAGTCATCAATGAAGATGAAGTCATTGAAGTCATCTAAGTCATGTTAGACAAGCAACGGAGATCAAGAACGTGTACAACAGTCTAGATTCAGATACTTTCCAATACTTTCCATTTGTTTTCCACACGTGGGACAAACACTTCCGAGATTTCTCATTGCGAGGAGACCGTGCGTGTGCTGCGCTTGGATGATCTCTTGCTGGATCCTGAAAAAGCTCAAAGCTGGGCCTTGCCACTGGTACAAGACGTCAGGCTGATCAAGCACCTGGGGCAGCAGCGAGCAACGCTGTAGACAAACTGCAGACAGCCTTAGGTCCTGCTATTTTTGTTCCACATTCTATGAAGATTTCATGAAGAAGAAATCATGAAGATGCGGAACAAATGCCATAATTTAGATTTTCCATAATTTCAGTGCAATCCATTGAAATCCCAGGATTGATGTGGAAGGAATGGAGGTGGCAGTGGTTCAAGGCAGGATCCACGACCAGCTCTGAGCTCGTGGCTGACTAGAAGCGACTGCATAGAATCGGTGAAAATTTGGTAGATCAACGGTAGATAAACGGTAGATCTGAAGTGGATCTCGTGGCTTCTTTTGGCCGCCCTTCGATGTTTGCACTTAGTGATTTGTAACAATCATACATGGTAGTGCAGCAAGTATTCCATTGCAATCAGGTGCTCTGGGAGTGATCAGCCAGTTTCGACCAATCATTTGGGCTGAAAACAACGCGTATTTCGACTCTGGTGGAAAGGCCGGGTCCTGGCCGGGTCCTGGGGCATCGGCTGTCAGTAGAAGAGAGCAGAAGGAACTAGACTAACCAGACACCGGAAAATATGGACACAATATCGAGAGACTGTCGCCCAAGCCATTTGTTTCCATTTGGTTCTTCTCCTTGTTTCAAGCAGATCTTCCTGTCCAACTTTGAGACCAAATGGCTCTCACAGGACATCGCATTTCTTGAAGCCCTGTCCACAGTGGGCTACCAGTGCGCTCGCGCTGACTCTGCGCCGGGCGATGTGATTTGCACTGATGCAGGTGAAGATCTGCACCCGCGCGGTTTTTGCTTTCAACTGATGTGGCTACCTATTATAGCCCTGGTAGCTGTTTGAGTTTTCAGAAGCTTGTCCTGTATTGCCCCTTGGTCTTCCAGTATGATTGCAACAACTTCTGCGACATCTTCATGGTTTTTTGTCCGGGTGCCTAGATATGCCTGGATGATGCGTCAGGAACCTTTCAAGGTTTTCACACCACACTGCCTGACCAGCCATTAAAACACAACAACCTTGAATCAGCAGCCCCCACTGTGCTTGAACCCCGTGTTTCTCCTGAATCGTACTGGGGTTTGGCACAAACAAGAAGGGTTGTTTGGACCGGTTTTGAACCTGTTTTGAAAGCAGTTGTTTTACACCACCCGACCCTTTTCCCACTCCGAGGTTATGAAGACAATGGCTTCATCATCTACATCAAGGGGTGTCCAAATGATATTTTGTCTAAACGGTATTTACTTCAACCAGAATTTGGAGCGAGAAACGTTGCGCAGTTGTCTTCACAGTCAAAAATTTGGAATCATACTGAATTCAATCAGAGTGGAGACAAGATGCCCTCTATTTTTTTGGTTGTGAGACCTGAGAAGTTTTGAGATATGTTGTACATAACATACTACAGAGATAAACACATACAATGAATAGTGCTTTACAGACATAAAGCATGCTTGTCAGGGAATGAATCCTAGACATAGACATATTCATGCGGCCGTGCAAAGGAAGGTGAGGACTCCTGACCACAGATACTTTTGATGTGTCACACTTTTTCGGAAGCAGTTGATTGGAGGTGGTCAAGGGCACCAGATCCCGTGAACGCTGTGAATGCTTGCAGAAAAGGCATGCGCTTTAGTTGTCTTGTGAAGTCTTTTGAATTCAAAGCAGTATAGTGTGAGCCGTCACTGACATCAATAACAACATTCTGCATGGAGGCGATTGGGACATGCGACGCTCGTGGAGTGTCGACATGATCATCCTGGCCGTGGTGGGTGACGCTAGCGGAGTGCGACGCGGCTGACACCAGAAACTGGTCCAAATATTGAGGCTGAGATTTTTCACGAGGACATCTCAGGACCCCAACACTGTGGGTTTTTGGATGCGTCGAAAAAACAGAAATAGTCTGAAGGAATCGAAGGAACAGAGAGACAGCCCTTTTGCACCGACCTTTAGCCTGAGGATCCTGAGGAGAAAATCAGACGTTTGCCAGCAATGCCGCAATGCCACAACCCTGGGTAGCAGGGCTTGCGCTGAGCGGCTGAGCGCTTTGATCATGTGAGTGTCAACCTGGCACTAGCACCTGGCGAAGAATGCGAAGAGCGCCGTGCGGATGACACTGGTAGTGCCAGTGCGGCAAGCCGCACTGGCAGCTTTCGCGCACAATTTGGAACAGCCTGATTGTGATGGAAAAGGGCGACACAGGATATCAAGCTGATGGTTCCTTTGTGCCCTGCAGTCTGTAACAATAGTGGACACGTCACGTCAAAGATTTCAAACATGATCGCATAACGAGGTGATGTAACACGTAGATACAAGATGATACAAGTAGATCATGGAGCGTTGCATTGCCTAATGAGCAGACTTTCGACAGAACGGTCTTCGACAGAATGCAGATCCTGCAGGCAGTGTGGCTCTTTTTTTGGAGGCTTTTGCTCGACAGCGCAAAGTGCGGGCCTGAGCCGTGGAGTTGCTGAAATGACCTGAAGCGAGTCTTCAAACTTCAGGGACACTATGGGACGCTTTTATGCTTCTCAGCCTTCCGGTCTCTTTTGTAAATTGGTGAGAGAAGCTAGTTTCTAGGAAGAGCGACACAGATATCCAACGTGTGCAACACATTCTTTGGATATGACACTAAGACGCTCCGCTTGAGGTAGAAGAAACTGGATTTGATTTCGCAGAGGCTCCGGCTTGGAAGTTGACCAGAGAGTGAGCCAAACCCATCAGCTAGTCATAATATGTGTCCTCAGATTCTTTGTTAGTTCAATGCGCCTGACTTGTTCCTTATGACTGGAGCTGTCAGCCCCAAGCAGCCCCAAGCACTTTCAGAGCTTTCAGTATGAGCTGCTCGCAGAAGGACTTGTGGGAGGAAGAGCTTCAAGAAGAAGACTTGACGAAGACAAGGAGATTCCACTATACAAGTCCCTAGAGTTTTGCTCTTATTTGAGCAGTCTCATCCCTGCAACATGTCCGGCGCAAGCAACCTGAGCTAATGCCCTTTCAAAAGATTTCAAAAGCAACACTTGATCAACTTGATCTCTTGCAGTCGCACATTTTGCTTCCTTGACGGTCTCAAGCCTATTCATTTGCACAGTTAAGAGCTAAGTCAGCGCAGCTAGGTGGTTTTGTTTTCTCCATCTGAACTTTTACGTTTACATCTTTTAGCGTATGCTGTATGCCCCTAGAAAGTCTCGTTGTACTATGGACGTTACACCTGTTACACCTGTTACACCTGTTACACCTGTTGCAGCTGTTGCAGGATCATCGTAGCTGGTTCTGCCCTAAACTCACGTGGTCAGAGCTCCAGTCTTACCACTCCCAGTGGCTCGGGATCTCAGATGAAATCTGAGCTGCTGGTGATCCCGAATGCATAGCGGTTCTTGTTTTAGTCGGTTCTGAAAAGGTCCTTGTTCGTTCTTCCAGTGTGCCCTATCTTGGGTGAGGATTCTGACAAAAAATGCATACTTCCAGCAGCTCGCAATTTTTGAAGCGGGGCTTCGACTTCTGCTGGTCATACCTAACTACAAAAGGCTTCGAGTCTTAGAGCAAAGCAGTGTTTCTGTTGGGCGTTTTGCCCAGGTCCTGCCATGCAAGATCTCATTCATTCTGCTCTCAAGGAATTCTGCTTTCTTCGCTGGGATATTTGCTAACTTCGGCAGGGATTGATAAGAACCCAAAAGTATCCAGCAGGCAGCCTCGATTCGAGCAACATGACCAAAATCTGAAGCGCCAATCATTTCAAACTTGCTATCGAAGAATACAGTACAGGTTTTGGAAGGTTTGTTGCAAAATACCGAAACCCAGTATCACCCAGCTGCAAGCTTGAAATATTAGCTTCGATGCTTTGACATTCGGCTTGTTGTCGACCTGGCAATCTAAGTCGCAAAAGGGTCTGTCATTTTTGCATCCGCGGTTGGGTCTGCGGTGCAGGACGCGAAGTCTCCCGCGTGCATTATTGATGCCATCGAGGCAGTTTGATAACTGGGATGGAGATGATGGAGCGAGAGAGTTCGAAATAGTTCCAATCAGCGTTTTGGCATGTTTTGGCCATGTTTTAGCCTGTTGTAGATGTTTAGAGATATATTTAGTAGATATTCAGGGCATTTAGATATTTCAAGGCTTGTGGCTTATGTTGTTCTAGCCAAACTGAGCAAACTGATATTTATTTGTCTAGCACCTATCTACTTCGAAACAAGCCAAGTGACATGGATGGAGAATTTGCTCAGTGTGAAGTTGCAGCTCGCTCGAAGTCCTGCTTGATATATCCATTTCATCTGTCATCCTCAGTGTCCAGGTGAGTGCAGGTGGCAACTCGCTGATGGATGCGGTTGAGTTGGGCGTCTTAAGGACTTAGCTGTGCAATGCCAGACATGGTGTGATACAGGTGTGGGTCAACCCCCTCAAAACCCTGGTAGCTGGCTGAAATCATTGCAATGCTCCTTTGCTCCTTTGCGCAGTGTTTAGTTCTGACATGTTCTGACATGTTCCGAGCTACAACCACATCTGCAGCGTCACCAGGAAGACCCTTCAGAGCAGTGAACGCAGTAAGGCGTTGACCTCGGCTTTTGGTGATGCACGGCTTTTCCTTTGGCCCAAGCCTTGGGGCCATGCTCCGCATGCTCCGCATGCTCCGTGGCTGGGAAGGTGCTGTGCTCTTTCAAGTCTGTCATTGGAGAGACAGGACCGTTTGGAGCTCAGGGATGCACTCATCAATGGACATGCGGGTGATATGCGTGCAAGATCGTGTAACATCTTGCAACATCGTGTAACCGTTAGTAACCCAAGCTATTGCGCTGCTGAGCACTTGATTTCATCCTCTCATAGCATGATCACTAAGATTCCTAGCCATCCTCAAATAAAGGGTGTGAGACATGAGGCCGAGTGGCTTGGCAGCCATAGTGAGAGCTTGTCTCACAGTGGAGAAGGCATGGCGGGATGATGTCAGGCTTTCGTGACCGCTTTGCAGGCTTCAGATGGCTTCAGTCTTGGATAAACATCTCTAGCAAACTAGAAACCAGCAAAGTGGAATGGCGATGGTGACTTTTCCATGAACTGTTGAGACTATTTCTGGTGAGCTGTTGCAGTGACGGTTTGAGTGTGTCCCAGTGATTCGATTCAGGAAGATGGTAGTGAGTCTTTGAATGTAGACACTCACAGTTTCATCAAATGCTTGATCGAAATCACCAGCTTGGCTCAAGATGGGCTGGATAAATACAACTAATAATATCGCCAAGGGTGCGCGGTCGAAGGGCAAGCGAGTTTACCATAAAGTGTTCGGACCGTCGCATCAGCAATGGAAATGGGTGAAAGATATGCTGAACATTTTGATTATCAATCAGCGCCTAGAAACTTCACTGGCTCGGGCGAAGGAACTTCAGCAGTACGCTGAGGAGATCGTTTTTTTGGCCAAGAAGAATTCGGCCTACCACGATGGTCTGGTGGAAAGTATGCTCACATCGCCTGAGGCGAGGCAAATCCTCTACGAGCGCCTTCTGCCAAGATACAAAGATCGTCAGTTCCACGTCTCTCGTGTTGTGAACCTTTGGAAATATCGGCAACGTGACACCACACCCATGGCTGTCTTGGAGTATGTGGATCGCCCCGGCGAATTGCGACCGGCGAACCCTGTGGGGGCAGCACGGAAGCAGCATGTGGCCATGGAGTTTCTGGAAACGCGGCGAAGCCGACGAAAGCATTTGTCAGAGGTGCAGAGGATGCTGGAAAGTAAGAAGAAACCTCCCTTGGATGAGGCAGTTCTGGAACGTTTGCGCTTTGAATGCTCGAAATATGAAGGTCTCGAGACGAACCAGCTCGTGGAAATTGAATGACTTTCTGCAATTCAAGCAAAAAAACATGCGTTGCAATGTGTTGCAGTTACTGCTCCAAGTTCTATGTTTTCATATAGGCTGAGATAAGTCAGTTGGTCATGCAGTGATGCAATTGTGGCAAAGATTCGCACAGAACTGGAGTTGCAAATGCAAGTCACATGAGGGTGCTGATGGACTTTGATTCACTTTGATTCACTTTGAGTCACTTTGAGGCTCCCATAGGCTCCCAATCTTGGCTTGGCCCCTGGGCTCCTGCACTTTGGGCCAGCCAGGCGCTGCATGGCCCACACCTGCACTTCCGTCAGTTGTCGATCTTTGCGGGAGAGGCGAGCTGGAGAATGGCCTGAAACTATCTTGAACCATGATCCAAGATCCAACGAAAGCTGCCTAGAGGTATCCTCCAGTGATTTGAACATGAGAGTTCGGAGAGAAGCTAAAGTCCCAACTTGTGATGGGACGATGACCAACGGATCTCATTTTTTGGGCTTTCCTCCGCCAGATTACACGCGGGCTTATGCACTGCCAGGTGGATGAGGATGGCAACCAGTCACCACGGCTGGCCACAGAGGTGGGGTTCAAAGTAGTAAGGGTGGATGCCAGAGGGATATTGTGGTCGGTGTCTATGTGTCTAGACTAGTTTAGAATTGTTTATATACATATATATATATTTACATATATATATATATTTACATATATATATTTACATATATATATATATATATATGCATATATATATACACATATATGCATATATATATATATATATATATCGTGTAGATGTGATGTGTTTAGAATTGTTTGGATATGTGTAGATGTTCTGCTTTTAGAGTCTAGATCCATTTGACATAGATTTCCGGTCCAGATTTTGAACGGACATAACTTCGGACTGACTCCCAGACAAACACAATGTATTTGAAGTAAGCATGGTTTTATCATGTTCTATCCATCATCTCCCATCATCCTCTCCCATCCTCTCCAGCTCTATTTTTCTGCAGGTTGCAGCAGGTCAAGCCTACAGTAAGAAAGCAGTGTGAAGAGACTCGCATGTTTTCTCACCACAAGAGCATCAATGTCAGCAGCTACATAGTGCCAGAGCATTTGTTTCGAAGGTTTTGAGGCTGCGATCTTGAGACATGTTGTGAATTAGCCAAGCCATTTGTGTAAGCATCAGACAAGGAGAGCGCCAGAGACAAACCGGTCCTTTTGGTTTTGGTCATTGGACAAAACTCAGAAGACGATGCTGAGATGGATTTCCAGAGTTTTCCCAACACTAACCTTTATGACATGCTTTGCCATTCGCTGGTGATGCAGTGATGTGCAGCTGTTGTGGTGACATCTGGCCGGGATGCAAAGACGGCCCAGCCAAGCACTTGACGCTTGGACCTACTCCTGATGCCTTTGGAGGCTTTTTGAATTTTCTTTCACGTTTTAATAGTTTCGCTATGTCTTATGAGTTCTTTTATGAGTCTTATTATTGTTTTGAGGCTTGTTGGACTACTTGGGCTGCTCGTTGAAACTATCCCTTGAAAGACTGGATACTGGACTCCTCACACGGGCCTCCGGTCGCCTCTCCAAGGAACAACTCGCTACACAGCTTGGACATGGAGGCAATGGCTCTGAAGGCGATCCACAGATCAGCATAGCATCGACAAAGAACGACAGACGACGACAAATGACAGAACCAGACGCATGTGAATTCCACGGACAAAAACTCATCAATTGAGGTCCCCAGCTGTATCCTTTGCCTGGTCATGATTTCATGGAATCTCTTTTTTATGCTGCGCAAGGCTTCCATAGAACAACCAGCGGCGACACTGAGGTGCCGCATTGTTGAAGTGTTGCAAATAGTACGCTGCACGAAGTCAATAAACACTCCTAGTCTATCATTCAGCCTGGCCTCCTCTATCCTGGCATGCCCAAGAGCTAGAAGTCTCTAAAGGTAGGAACATGGCCTGGATTGATTAACGCTAGGAGTTGCTGATCTTTGGGTAAACACAAACCAATTGATGCAGAAGTCCATGTTACACTAGGAAAACACGGAGCCCGATGAGAGCCAAGCCTGCGCTCTGGTTGGTCACGACGATGGTCGCATCCAGCAGCTTGGAGCTTCCGTGGAACGGATGGGGAATTTGGAATCCAGCGGGGATCACTGTGGAAGATTGGAGCAGCTGTCCAGTGTGTTCTGCATTGGACATTTTTGGTTTGGAAAGCTTAGAATGCAAAGATTAGCTTGTTGATGGAGCCAAGTTGCGCAAAATAGAATGCTTGCATGCGGGGAAGTCATCATCAGAGTTGCTATCAAGATAGTCACATTCCCTTCTTATCTCAAAGAAGTGCCGGGTTTGCGCCACGCAGCCGAGCAGCCAAGATTGGTGGACGTTGCGACGGGCCATGAGCTGAAACTCTTCGATGGACACAAGGAGAGCCGTGCCAGGCATCGATGTCGACGCGTTGCTGAGGTGTTGAACTGCATATCATGGTGTATCTTGTTTTCACTGCATATCAGCTTCATTTCGGCTTCATCGAAGGAAGTTTAGAAGTGAAACTTCCGACAATATGGACAGTTGAAAAGCAGAGGTGAGAAGAGCCAAGATGTGAAGAGCTCAGCCATGAAGA
>BGPT01000606.1:135576-149312 GCA_003297045.1 Symbiodinium sp. clade C Y103 | reverse complement strand
GTCAGTCAGTTCGTCAGTTAGTCAGTTAGTTAGGCAGGCAGATAGATAGACAGATAGATAGGCCGACGCTCCAACCACTTGTCGGTCCATCAGTGAGTTTGCTCTGCCATCCATCAGTCACAGCAACGAACCTCTCCTATAGGTTTACCATTTTTGAAACTTCCGCCACCGCCTTGTGCGGTACTACTGGTATCCAGTATGTTTGTATCCAGTATGTCTGCACGCTGCAGGACTATGTCACCTGCCTCGATTTGCACTGGCCAAAGGAAGCCGTAAGTGCAGCAGCAGAAACTTGGTCTTGAATGGGCATGTCGTTTTGAGGTTTGGTGTATTCGAGTTCCCACAAAAACCACATCTCTCAACAACATTTCTTCTGGCAAAATTCGCTCTCAAAGGAGGATGATTTCCAATTGTGAAATATTGTGAACCTTTATTGCATTAGCCAATTTACTGTTTTGAGATCTTTGGAACTGGTCAGGATGGCACTGTGTTCCACTGGAATTTGGAGGATGGCAGCGGTGTGGAGCTCACTCCGCCAGAGGACGGGGTCAGGATTTGGCAAGTGTGGCAACCATTTGATATTGAGATGACATATATATATATATACACTGTATGTATATATATATATATATACACTGTATGTATATATATATATATATACACTATATGTATATATATATATATACACTGTATGTATATATATATATACACTGTATGTATATATATATACTGTATATATATATATGTATATATTGATATATTGTTTTATTTGTTTTTAAACTTAAAGATTGATTCATCTGATAATCATTTCATTGGGGGTTCTACATGCTTCTACGTGGTTCTACAGTTTTTTTCCCTTCTGCAAGCGGCAGTTGGATTTGGATGCATCGTGAGGCTTCTTCTCAGAGTTGCCGCAGGACTTTCTGAACTGTTGCATTCGGAGCCTGAGAGCCGAATGGAACGAGAAGAGGTTGGCCATCACTGGGAATGATGACGGCTGCCAGGCTATCAACTGCTTTCAGATGGTGGAGAGCACATTTGCACCTTAATTTGTGCTTACTCATGGGAATTCTTGCCAAGTAGCTGAGGCTACTTCGTCGTTTGGAATTTGACGACTCATGAAGCAGAGAGGGTTCTCTCTTGCCTCTTAACTGCAGAAAGGTCGAGACCATCATCCATTCCAATTCGATAGCGCTCCAAATTCATTGTTTTTGCTGATTGTGCCACACCCAAACTATTGGCATTTTGCGCGGAAGCCTCGCGGAAGAGGAACAAAAATCAAACGTGTACGTTGGCCCATGTTTGCTCAAAAAATCTAGCAGGTGTTCCAAAGGTGTTTTGGTTTGCATCCCTGCATGTTGCGAATACATTGTGCACAGGGGCTGAGATGGGATACAGAAACTTACTGACCTAACCAACCTTTCACACAAGACATCCCCTTTTTAAAGCTTACAGCGTGTCACGGGGAGATGTTGACCAAGAGCGCAAGATAGAAACATGTCCTCCAAATCTAGCTGGGCTGGTGGAAGCAAATCATCCAAAACACGCGGAAGCTCGTAGAAGAAATGTATAAACACATGATCTCGCGAAAGCTACGTTTTTATCCGTGGAAGGTTCGCGGTAATGTTGACGCAAGATGTTTGCTACGACGGTGAAAACTAAGGAGGGGAAAGAACAGCGCTCGAATGTCAAACGGTGTTGGGAGTGATTGGTTCAGCTGAGGCAAGGTTGGCATGATATTTGCCATCTGCACAGATTGGACCAAGATGAGGATGCTGGTAGGCCATGGGGATCCTTGGTGATGGACGTCTACAGTTGTGGAAAGAGTTTCCATCACATATAGTGTCAAGGCAACAGACTGCTTAGATGCTTAGAGGTCTGAAGCCATTGTGCTTTTCCTTGCTGGACTCTACCGCCTTGATTTTCATTTCCAAGGACAACGATATGGATTTGTTGAGCTTAAAAGATGGCAGCAGACTGAAGGCCTATCCAATCAAGCAACTTGACCGTTGAGAACTTTGTACATCGAGCTGCAGATTTTCGCATTCTTGTTGAATAGCCTGCTTTCATTGGTGTGGAGACGTTCACGATAGTGGGTACAGAAATTCTTAGACACATTTGTCAGCATCTCAAGGTCGCGTTCCCCACCTGTGGATTCACGACCAAGGCACTATTTGGTCACGGTAATTGAAGTTTGTTGGCCCAAAGCTCGTGCCCTGGTGGGCTTCGACAATGGCGTCCTACAGAGTCTGGGCAGCACCGCCAGTCACGCCACGGTTGAGCACAGTGAGCACAGCTATGCACAGCTCAACTGTTCAGTGGATGCTTCGCCAAGGATTTGGGGTCTTCCAATGGCAGCATCCCAGAGTTCCTTGAAAGGCTGCATGTCTGAGCTGCAACACAAGAGTTTGGTGTGCAGTTAAACTTAAACATTTTAAACATTGGTTTCCTCAGTTCTTTCCAAAACCTTAAGCTCCACGAAAACCTACCA
The DNA here is from genome assembly GCA_003297045.1 of Symbiodinium sp. clade C Y103. Classification (NCBI taxonomy): domain Eukaryota; class Dinophyceae; order Suessiales; family Symbiodiniaceae; genus Cladocopium; species Cladocopium sp. clade C. The sequence continues at coordinate 146,821 of BGPT01000606.1, read as the reverse complement.
GATCACATCTGATACTAATTTCTCCGTTTGCTGGCTCAATGATGCTTCCTCGGCTGAATCTATGGAACGCCTTTGAGTGTTTTCATTCGACATCCCCCTGAAAGCTCAGGTCACAAGGACACCATCACAGCTCTCTCTGTGCAATGGAAGTTGAAAAGAGCCATCTCTGGTGCCATGGCTTGCGTTTGAACCAGCTGGATCGCGGGAATGGAAATTTGTGTGTGATTGGTTGTTTGTACCCATTGAATTGCTTCGTCAGATTCAATGCGGCATACCCTTGGTCTTGTTATGTTTTGTTTCCCCTTTTTCTCGAGCTCAGTTGACGCCTGACTTCTAGATGGTCGCACCAACGAGGTTCCCAGGACAAATCTGCGCGACTTTGGAACATTTCCAGATCTGAATGCATCCGGGTGATCAGCGGTCACCTCACCGGGCTCCGGAACCTCTGTGTCGATTGGGATCTGGGCGTGGCACTCTCCAGCGCCTGGGATGGAGCTCCTTGGAGCAGACCTGGAGATGACCTGGGGATGGGGTGAGGTGGTTGGCTTGAACCATCTGAAACCAATAACTGAGCAACTGGAAAAGCTTGGTTCAGCTACTTCAACACCTGGTGACATGGTGAGTCTCTGGAGTTTCAAGCTGAGGAGATGCAACTCTGGGAAATCGCCGACGAAGTGGATTCGGATTTCGCCTTGCAAGCGGTTGGTGGAGACGTCCCTTGGCAAGTAGTGGGTCGGGAACACAAAGCCTCGGGCAGAATTTGGTGACCATAGAGGTGCGAACAAAAGGAGAATATAGGTTGAACCCCTTGCAGAACTCAGCAGAACTCAGCAGAACTGTTGAAATTCGTCTCTCTGCCAGGTTCGGGCCGGAGGTATCGCCTTGCTAACAGTCAAGGAGGTGGGGCCCATGTCACACACAGTGGCGTGGAAGCTTTGCATAAGGACCCATAAGGAGCCACCAGGACCAGGGTGATACACGGTTTGTTCACTTGCAGTTTGCACAATATTTTTTTGGAATCTATTGTTGACTTGGCTGGGTCAGAGGCATGACTCTGCAGGGCAAGGTGCTTCATTTGTTGAGCGAGGTCAAAGACGATAATTCAGAAGAGGAAGCAGAAGAAATCTATACAGACACCCGAGATACGTTCTGACCTTAGTTTTCCTGCAAAAGGACCGTGCAGCCTGTTGACGTTAATGGTCGGTTTTTCATGATGACGACGATGACGATGACGATGACGATGACAATAACTATGAGGATGAGGATGATGACTCTATCATTCCTACTACTACTACTATTTTGATGATTTTGATGATTTTGGTGATTTTGATGATTTTGATGATTTTGATGATGAGGATGAGGGCTTTGGTAATACGGGGGGGTTGCCCGGGATTTGCATTGAGGTCCGGTGGGGAGGGGGGGGGTGGGGTGCGCTAATAACGTCCTTTCGCCTGTGGTTACATATGTGATTCTTCCAAGACGCTCTTGATCAACGCTCACGTTGACTTTGCCACGCTCTGGCAGTAACGCTCACGTTAACTTTGCTACGCTCTTGCAGTAACGCTCATGTTAACTTTGCTACGCTTCTATGACCATGGCTGGCAGAGATCAGGGGGCCGAAAGTCACACTGCAAAGCTTAAGCAGCCGCAGGAACAACAAACTGTTTGCGTTACCCCTGCATGCGGCACACGTCGATGGCTTGTCAGCCTTGTATGGTCATGAAACCCCCAGGATTTAAATGGTCATGAGCGCCTTTGTCCGCTACATGGCTGCTGTCAAAGACAAGATCAATCCAAAGCATATATCATATATCATGTGTAAATACAACTTGGTTGACTCGAAACGGCCAAATATGAGACTTTAAAAAGCATGCGATTTCCTGTACTGCAAGGGCAGATTTCAACATGTATTTTTCAAAACAAGTGCATGTTGAGTTTGAGTTGCTGCTAAATTTATCTAACCTATAATTGAACCCAGCACGGGAAAAAATTAAGTTTCTACTCAGAAATGCGTTTGGCACCACAGGGAAACGCCCATTTTTGAGCACCAAATATTTGTTGATCCCAAGAAAAGATTTGCTGCACAAGGACATGCATAAAGAAGGCACTGCGGTTCGGGCAAAACCTCCCATCTACCCAACATGTTGTTACCGTTGCAAATGCACCTTCTTTTTTTCCATCGACAACGACGGCTGGGGAAATATCCGTGGGGTGGCTCAGGTTCAAGTTAAAGTAAGGCAGTCGCATGGCTGCAATTCCTGTGAAGTCTATGGGGCTTGCCAACATTTTCTGAATTGCTGTTCTACTTTGTATATACTTCTTTGAAATGAAGGTCTCACTTGCGCGCTGAAACTGGCGTGCTATGCCTTGGATGGGGACAGGAAGCTCAATGCACTTCTCAAGCTGTTCGAATGGAGCAGTGGTCTTCGGCAGGATTCAGCAAATGCTCCGCTGTACATAGCCCGTTTGGCAACAGATGTTCGGGCAAAAAATCTACAGTTCCCAGCTTTACCCATTTTCTAGACTCTCCTACTGCGATACTTTTATCTTCTCATTCTTGTTGATGGTATCAGTGCATTGTAGTGTTGCTTTGTGGATGGCATCAAGTACACAAATTGCAAGGGCATTGACATAGTTGGACCTATTGCTTAGTTTGCAATGAAAAGAGGTCGTGCCATCTGCGTCTATGCAGCAAACGCTGGGCATTTCCTCGTGCCTTGTCTTGGAAGTGATCGGATGTGTCTGAAAACAGTGTATACCCAAAATGATCCAACATAGTTGTTTTCTTAGGGAAAATGATGATAAACCCATCAAATTACTGAAAAAAGAGGCAAGGTTGAAAAAAAAACAAGGTTGAAAAAAAGAGTTGCCCAAATTTCTGGGTACCCTATTTTCAGGCATAATTGGCATGTATTGGCATGTTATATTCCGGAGATGGAGTTTACATTGGGTGGTAGGTTGCCCGTGCAAGAGCAGTTGCAGTGAGCTCGTTCCTTGGTTCATCATGTGATGAGGTTTGGCAACAGCGGCACCAATGTGCAACTGGTTCTGATGGGCAGTGGCCCTCAACCTCAGGACGGAGAGAAATGAGCGCAAACGACATCCGAAATGTCACGAAATGTCAGTAGCAGTGTCTAGAAAGGTATCTGTCTGGCCAAAACTAAAGGCCAAAAAGCTTTGATTCTCCAAAACAATGATTCTAGAAATTCTCGAATACGAAAATGATGCCTCTGGCCAAGCTCCCTCCTGCATGTTTCCACTTGTCTAGCGGCGTAGCCTTGTGCAACGTGATAGGACAATTGGCAGACAGGCCTGGGGTGGTTGCTTTGCACGGAGCCGTCAGTATGCTTCGTGTTGCTGCAGCTTTCATCGCCGAGATGCGCGAAGATATTTGGCTCGAGCTATCTCCAGCTATGGACGCTGAAGAAGCGTTGCTAAGACAGATGGATTCATGGTAGCAGTTCCACCAAATCGGTCGAACTGAAAAGGGAAAACAAATTGGGCATGGATCAAGGGCAATGATAACGCAACTCATGTGTAGTCGCAGTTAAATTGCTCAAGATTCCACACCATTCTATCAACGTTGTATACTTGGGGTTTCTTGGGGTTCCCCAAACTCTAAAGCCGTCCAGTCACAGTGTCCAGTTGTGGTTTCCTCTGAGCGCAGCATCCCTCCTTGATATGCTGCACTTTAGGGTCTTTGATTCCAGCTCGGTCCACCCAGTCTATCCAACCACTTGAACAGTGATGCTCATGTTGAAGCTGTTTGCGTGATACTGTCAGACTTCACTCCGCACAGGGGAGATATTGCAAGACTGGATATACGTGGGCCACAAGGGTGCTCATGCAGGTGTAAGTTGTAGTTATTACTTGAGATTACTGTATTTTGTGTCTTTTTTGTGCAAACTTGCGACTTTTGTCTTCGGGCATTCCTGCAATGGCATCTCTGGTGATTTTGCAGCTTGATACCCACTTCCCTCGGATTCCTGGAGATATTGCTTGCAAGGATACTTATCACCGACCTGTGGGAATCCAGATTATCGACAAGGCTCAAGTTGCCAGCGTGGTGAACGCAGATCCAAATGGGTTGGACATCTCTGGGTTTACATCGGCACTTGCAAGTCTGGAGAACATTGGAGCAAATATCGCTTCGAAGACTTCGAAGGCTTCGAAGGATCAAATCATCAGCACTTCTTGCGGTTTCATGATCTATTTTCAAGAGTCTTTCTCCAAAATGACTGACAAGACCTTCATCAGCTCCTCGCTGATTGCTTTGCCCGAGTTGCGTTCGCGTTTTCCGGACCCTGAAATCATGGTCATCACCTTCGACGCCGATGTGTTGGCTTCGCCTGCATATCAACCAGCCTTGGATGGTTTTGCAGGACCCGTGATAGGGCTGGAAAAGTGGATGCATCTCTATGAAGTCATTTCACAAGACCTCGATGAGTTGGACTTTCACAAAGCTGAGCTGGAGATGGATCAGCTCATCACAGCAGCCTTGCGACGCTTTCCCGTCAAGGCAATCATGTTGGAGTGTACAAACCTCCCTCCCTACAAGCATGTCATCCGCAGACATTTTGCTGGTGAAATCATAGACTGTTTGAGTGTCCTGGAGGCTGCATCACCTGGCTTGGTAAAGGACCAGTATCTCATGTAACTTGTAGATCTTATAGATTTTAGAGCGTATCTGTGCTCTTTGAATCCAATCCAAAGCTCGACGGCGCTTCGGATCCTGTCCCGACCTTTGCGTGTGGCCTATTTTCTACCGGCTTTTCTACCCTGTGAGAAGACACGAGCTCGCTCTGTCGGTCAACAAAGGCAGTTTGCTGATGTTTTGAGATCCTGGCCTCTGGTCCTCCACGTATCTTTCGTGACAACACCGAGGAATATCAGGGTGCTTTGTTTGGCCCAGCCCAACCTGAACGTCGGGCAAGAACCAGATCCAGCACTGTTGTTTTGCGCATTTTTTTGCGGATTTGGAAGGCGAATCCAGGAAAATGGTCAATCAAGAGCCCAGTTTCGCTTCTCTCATGAATCTATGCATGAATAAGGATGGAATGATCTGACGTTAGGAGTCTTACAATACTAAGAATGTTGCCGGGAATTATACATGCAACCTAAAGAACCAACTGGGAAACACTTAGAATATCTTAGAATCCCCAATAAATGAGAAGTTCTCCCAGCTGGCATTGCAGTGGCCAGGCAAGGAGCTTCACTGGTTTCCCTCCAGCGCCACGGAGAGCAAGGAGGCCCTGGGATATGGGTGACATGGCGGTGACATGGCGGTGACATGGCGGTGACATGACGGTGACATGACGGTGACATGGGTGACATGGCGTCGAGCTGCGGCCTTGGCAGACCAGCTACTTCATCATCGGCAGCTTCAACTCATGGGAGGAGCCGGTGAAGATGGAGGCGGGTTTTCCCAGCATTTCAACTGCGGGTTTTCATTTTGGAGAACTGTTTCTAACTGTTTCTAATGACGAGTTTCAACGTGGCTCCAGGCAGAATCAAAGGGCGTCTACGCCTTTACCATGGTCTTGGGCCTCTTGGACCAAACATAGAACACAGCGTCACAGAGTGCGATGAGTCCAGCTTCCTGAGGCGAAAATCGATGGGAAACCTTCCAGATTTGGGAGGATGGTGACCCTGACAAGGCGGTGTCCCAGTTCAACTGGGGGGGTCCAAATGTGGCTTTTGCATAGCTGGCATAGCTCATGTCATCGCTCATGTCATCTCATGTATACAGGAAACATAGGAAACCGGGACTTGCGGAGGATCTCTTCACAGCTGTGGGAAATCTGGAGGTGCTTCATCCTGGAATCCACTGGGCTGATCGAGAACAGCAAGTTCTTGGGCCGTCGCGACAGGCGGGGAGTCAGGGTGTCGGGGTGTCGGGGCGGAAGAAGTGCTCGAAAGATATCGAAATATTGCGTGGAGCTCGCAATGGGAAGACTTTTGCAATTCAACATCGACCAGATCATCTTTTGGCACCTTGCAGTGCAAATGAACCAGAACATACCAGAACCCTGTCCAGAGATCAAGACATAATAATGACAGTATAATAACATAATATTAGGCATATGTGTCGGCCCAGTATGGGGAAGTTTTGGTCCAGCACTGGTGCTGTGCGAAACCCGCCCAGGGAGTGTGTGGCCGCTTCTCCACTTGGCGGATTTCTGGGAAGCCCACCAAGGTGGCGGCTGGGAAAAAAGAAGATGGATTGTTGTGCTCATGAAGCCTCGAAACACTGGATTTGGCATTTGGCCCTAGTCTTTCAATACCAGGGAGAACCTGTAGATTCTTGCAACTATCCTGCTGCGCTCGCTTGGCTTGGACATCGACAAAACATGAAAAGACTGGCTCCAAATCAACCATACGATTGCATCGATTGCCTTCTTCTGATGTTCTCCGACACGAAACGGCACAAGCCCTGGACAGGTGCGTCTTCTCAATGAAGAACAAGCACGAGAGCTGGACATGGGCCCCTGCGCGGAGGACTCCTGAAGTGTTGAGATTCTTCGTAGAATCTTGTCGCAGCTTCAAAGCATTTCAATGCCATCGAGAGATTGCAGGATGTTACCATATGTCATGCCCTTTCAGCCGTTACTGTTTTGCATTGAAGTTTGGCAGTACTATGCAGTACTACTTTCGGAACATAGCTGTTCGGCTCCAGGAGTTGCTTTCCTACTCGGGCGACATCGAATTCCGCATGCTTACGGCGTTCCCAGGCGCTCAAGGGATTGCAAAAGCATGCAAAAGCAGGTTTGAGAGTAAAAGGGATGATGCGGAACATTTCCAGCCAATTCTCCATGCTGTACTTTTTCTATCATATCATCAGCCAAGTGTTGTCTGATGACAACTGCTGCATCCTAAGCCCCTGGGCAGAGGCAACTACACACCTGATGGTGATGATTGTCCAGTACAGTGCTTAGTGTGGCAAAAGTTGTTTTGATCGAAAACACATCCTATCTGAAGTGGGTAGTCCGTCTATCCCGAAGTATCTCGAATCATTCCAGCCTCAGGCTACGGTTTTCAAAAACCAACTCACAGCTTAAGACTTTGAGAGTTCCTAAGGGTCCTGGATCTTCTCCGGACAATTGCTTGAGATGTCTTGAGTGCAAACAGATAGAATATGATATAAGAGTTTTGTACCTCTTTATCCTCTTTGGGAGTGGAAGTGTCGAGCCCAAGGTTGTGGACCAAGATGACCAGCTACTGGGCATGCCAGGGGATCGCCAGCCTGGCACATTTTGCGGATCCGGACAGATACACTTGCTGCGAGGTTTCGTGCTTTCCATACACGTGCGTATATCTGTATCACAATTGTAGGTGTAGATCCAAACAAACACATATTTTTGTATGCATATGTATGAGTCGTATGAGTATGTATGTATATATAATATAACATATAACATTCACTTTATATTGTATACATATATATATATATTTATAGTAGACGGTTCTATCATGGTAAATCTAATCGTCGGCGATATTGGCATTTAAGTGTATACCTCGCAACAGTTCTTCCAGACTACCCCCAAGAGCCAGGATATCGTGTTTGGCTCCGCCTGGGCGGCCCCCTGGTAGCATCCAGTGGTTGGCAAAGCAACAACGGCTGACGTGGGTTGCGATTTTTGGACCACTGATTTCACTGATATTTGATGATTCAGAACCCAAAAACCTTCAAACTTCAGTTCTGTTGAATTCTCTTTCCGCCTGTGACTCAGGCAAATATCGATGTGTGGAATGGCAGAAGTTGCCCTCCGCAGTGCCGCAGGCCGTTTGTTTCTCGAGTCGGTGGAAATTGGAGACTTACAGCATCTTCGGACCAGCTATTGGATGTTTGGTATTTGTTTTTAAACATTTTTTTTTAAATCAATTATTTTCATTAAATAAAGACTTGTTTAAGATGTTTGGTATGACCCTGGAATATGGCCCACCAGTGCTTGCCTATTGTCTGTCTATTGTCACAGGCTTTGCCGCAGTCATCCTACTACGTTGCTGGAGACTTCAATTTCTGGGATTTCCAGCCTATGGAGGAGGCACCCATTCCATGGCTACCCAATTGGTGGGCGTTTTGCGATGTTTTGGTGGTGTCCCTATTGGCAGGAGGAGGCCTCAGCCAGCAGCAAAACACGGAGTCTCTTCACTGAGGTGCTGTCAAAGTCATAGCATAGTCATAGCATAGTCATGGCATAGTCGTGGCATAGTCATGGTCATCCAGATGTAACTTGGCAACAGGGACTTGTCGCAGACGTCGCCAGGTGAAACTGCGGAGTAGTGAGGATGTGTTCCAGGTGCGGACTGTCCAACCTATGCTGAGTCTTGGTGTGATCAGCATGCCAACAGTGACAGGTAGTGAGGAACAAGGACTGGGACCAGGCCTTTTACCCCGAGGCGACAATTGTGACGTTGCATATTTTTGTCACCTGTTCTTGCATGCTTTTCCTATGGTGGTTTGTGCTTTATGGTTCAGGCTGAGACCCAGAACCTTAGAGGTCCTGATGGCTATGGGGTTGCAAAAGGCTGGTGCCTACCTGGAAAGGCTGGGTTGTGCATTGTGCATGTTGAACTTGCTCCAGTTTCGTTCCACGGCTTGCCAGTGGAATTTGATTGAGAGAAGTTACAAGTTAAGGTCTTTCCAAAGACCGGTCTTGCAAGTGCCTGGAGGCTGGTGACGTCTTCAGGATCCACTTCCATCGGAGTTTGCCCTCCAGCGGAGAAGATAAAAAGCCAGGATGCCAGTTTTCACGGAGGGTAGACTGATTTAGGGCCCAGATATAAGCGCATCACTCGCTGTACGGCCACACTGGGTGCTGGGATCCACTTCTGAGGTCTGTCAGCTGGACTCTTCAGCCAAAATCCTCCAGTCCCAGTCAGGACAGAGGTTCAGTGTCCAGTGGTAGCTCTTAAAAAGATTTAAGAGATGCGATGCCAGAGATGTAAAGTAACAATCTTTGGAAAAACTTGAACTTTCTGTCGCGTCAACTTGTGAGATTTTGTGACACTTCGTGACATAAAAGTGACCAGGAATGGCAACCTGAAACCAACATTTGCAAAGTGCGAGGAGCTGGCGCTGCCAAAGAGCTACTGCATTGCCATGGCCTTAGGCCCTTAGTTTGACTTTTGGTTCAATAAAGCAATTAATTACTGTATCTTCCTTCACCACTGGTATCAATTGGTTGGACAGAGAGTCTGTTGAGATCCCAAGACCAAAGTGAACCTGTGCCCTGAAAAGATACCAACGAGACAAAGAGAATCACAACGAGATCATCTGAGATCGGCAGAGGTTGCCCCTCCGGCAGTCCGCTGAGGTGGGCTCCTGGAGCAACTTCGTTTCCAGGGATCCGATGAGACTCGAGGCCGCGGCCACAACGGCCACGTCCGACTCAGTGAGCTCAGTGGATGAATTATGACAAATTATGACTCGAATTGGCGTAGTGGCGTAGTGATCGGTTCCCATCGGATTTTGATTTATGATGTCTGATATTTTCCGGTTACAGAAATGGTGAGAAGTGAGGCAAAATCCTCCTGGAGGGCTGAAGTCGAGGTTCAATGCGTGTGAGATTTCTGTGTTGCCACGCACCGTTTGGTGTTGATGCGATCTTTGCACTGCTATGCTTGGATACGCTGATATGATTGAGTCATGTAGCGCTTTGTGCTTTCTGGCCGTTTCGGAATGCGCGGCTTTCGACAAAGAATCAGCCATGGATTCTTTTGGAGTAGTCGCGCAGGTGGGAACAAGCGGCATTGAGCTTTTCCAGATTCTCCTGGATGGCTGCTGGCTTGCTGCGGTCTACCCCAACAGCCACGAGGATTCGAATGTGACCAACTCACAAGTTGTCGAAAATGCACTTTGCACCAGTAAATTGTATCTTTTCCAAGTTTCGTTTGTTAGAGCTTGTTTTTAATGATTCAAATTTGACTTGCAGTCTGAAGTTGGTCCAAGTTGGTCCAAGTTGGTCAAAAGCCTGGAGCGCAGGCAGATTTCCGAAAGACTGGTCATGCAGTGCTTGGCCCAGACAGCCGTGGTGGAAGAAGCTATTGGCGCATCCAGGCACTTGGGTAAGCTATCGCCTGTAGGTCTACGTCGATTGGCTGCTTGGTATATCTTGATGTTTGGTAGGGTACAGGCGGAGCTCGAGATAGCTGTTGACTGATTTGAAGAGTTTCCTTTGAAACAGATCGTGAGGGAGAAAGCTGCGGCCATTCACCATGATGTTCATAAACATATTTTGAGAGAGTGTGCTTCTGCCGAACAGGATGATTTTGAGGCCGGAGATCGAGTGGAGGTACTTTTAGAGGTGGGGGCAGAGAAGGACTGCACAGTCTACTGAGGATAAATTCTGTGCCAATGCCTACGGCCAGGTTGATGCAATGGCCATGCCCAAGGCTATTCGATGGCAGAAGGTCTCGTAGAGCATTGGATTGGCAGCCAGCAGTCATGCACGCAGCCATGTGCTGCAGTGTGAGGGCGTAGGACCCCGGAGCCTGTAAGAACACTGACTTCACTGACTTCTTTTTTTTTGCAGCAGGAGCTGCAGCAAAGCAAACGTGGCAGCAAGTGTCTTCAGGTTCATGCTAGGCAGCTTCGGCAGCTTGCAATATTTTCACTATATTTTCATTATATTTTCTATGTTTCGCATCTTCGACGCAGCGTGTGCAAAAGATCTGCAGCTGTGCGCTGTGTGCCAACTTGGCGAATGCCTGGGAGCTGATGTGCTTCCAAGTCTCGGACCTGCCATTGAGGGCCCTCGGAGTTGACATGAGTTGACTATGGATGGTGACAATAGGCGGCTCAGATCAGTTGGTTCTGTTCGGTTTCCATCCTTGAGTTTGACAATGTTTGACGTGTACTTCCTATAACTATAACATCCGATAACTTAGTTGGTGAAAGCTTCGCCAGAAAGCTGTACCAGAAAGATATCATCACTTCACGCCGGGGATACACTTGCAAGGTGACTCGAGTGAGTAAGATCTTGCTGCGTTGGCTAAGTAAAAGTATGTGGGATTGTTCTTCACGCTGAGGCCAGTGGAACGGACATGCGAGAGTCCTAATATGTTGATTACACCTTCCGTGTGATGAGGTGTGATCCCAATAGCTTTCTCATTTTCAATCTGTTTCAATTATATATACATTGGAGGCCCTCCACGGCGAAGCCAAAGTTAGCTCCTTTTCTGGCCCCAAAAACCCGGGTCAGTCTTGCTATTATGCTGCGCCACGGGTGCAGACGCCCCGGCC
>BGPT01000606.1:51213-124645 GCA_003297045.1 Symbiodinium sp. clade C Y103 | reverse complement strand
TCTTGACAGACACTCTTGGGAGACACTCTTGGGAAGACACTCTTGGGAGACACTCTTGGGAAGAAACTCTTGGCATGACACTCTTGGAAAGACACTCCTCGGAGACACTCTTGAGAAGACACTCTTGGGAGACACTCTTGGCATGAAACTCTTGGGAAGACATTCCTGGGAGACACTCTTGGGAGACACTCTTGACATGACACTCTTGCGAAGACACTCTTGGGAGACACTCCTGGCATGACACTCNGGAAGACATTCCTGGGAGACACTCTTGGGAGACACTCTTGACATGACACTCTTGCGAAGACACTCTTGGGAGACACTCCTGGCATGACACTCTTGGAAGGCACTCCTGGGAGACACTCTTGGGAGACAGTCTTGGCATGACACTCTTGTACGACACCCTTGGAAAGACAGTCTTGGGAGACACCCATGGGAGACACTCCTGACTTGACATGTCACCAAATGCCCCACCTCCCACACAAAACAACGTTTCGACACGTTTGAAACGTCAAAAACATCATCACTTTTGCAGCTTCCCCCATAGACAACGACGCTTCGACACGTTTGAAACGTCCAGAACAGCATCACTTTTGCAGCTTCCCCCATAGACAGCGGCGTTTCGACATCACATGTGAGCAAATGCCACGCCTGCCACACGATTTGTACGGCTGCAGTCCTGGACGCAGCCCTGACAATGCGATTCGCAAAAAACACGCAAGACCACACGTCCAAAGTGCTGCGGCTGCCACGAAAAATGACGATGGAGGTGTCCAAAGTGCTGCGCCTGCCACGAAAAATGCAAGTCAACTTTTGAAAACGTCGCGAAAGTATTGCGCCTGCCACACAAAACGACTTTCGACACGTCTTGNCCAAAGTGCTGCGCCTGCCACGAAAAATGCAAGTCAACTTTTGAAAACGTCGCGAAAGTATTGCGCCTGCCACACAAAACGACTTTCGACACGTCTTGACACACGTTGGAATGTCATGAAGTGCCACGCCTGCCACGCGAAATGACGTTGCGACACGTCTGAAACGACCAAAAATGATCCACTTTGCAGCTTCCCCCATAGACACGGCCATAGCGTNCGAACGGTTGCGGACGGTTGCGCAACGTCTGGCGAACACACCCTCAACCCCCAAACCCCCAGAGTGAAACGGGAACCCTTGCTACGCATTCGGGAAAATGGGGTGTTAAATCCCCACTCGAAGAGCGATATCAGGGTGGTTTAATGATGATGTGACCAACAATATGACAACAATACAGAATCCTATCTCTCCTGAGATAAATAACGGACTTGGACCCCCAAAATGCAATAGGACCACTACTTAACCAGGCTGTTGTTTGGGTGTATTTGCCAGTAAGGACTATCATTGGAATTGAATACATATACAGTAATCTCAAACTATCAATCTCCGGAAAAGTATGGATCAATTTGGATCATCATCCAGATATGGTTGAAAACCCACATGATTGAAACCGCCCACATGTTGATATTAAGTTGACACATATAAACAATGTGAATTTACATGTCGAGATTAATTTGTATATTTTTTGTCTCCTCTTTGTACACTCTTTACATATTGTTTTAATTCAGTAAACTAACATAGCCATGGAAAATGAACCATTTATGGAGGATTTACCCATTGAAAATGGTGATTTTCCATAGCTATCTTAGTTCACGAGGCTAAAAATCCCATGAACTCCCCATTTGTTGATGGGTAAACCACCACTACATAGGGATTAAATCAGAGTAAATCCCGTTAAATCCCCATTAACTCACCATTAAATCACCATGAAACCATGGAGTTGGGACTAAATCAGGCTATGTCCCGCGCGCCTGAGTGCCAGCCGATGGTTGCCGTCGACCGTTGGGCTTCTCGGAGCTTCGCCTTCACCCCATGGAGAGTTTTGATGGGATATCCATGGATTTCTATGGTGATTTGAATATTGATTGATTGATGGGAAAACATGTGCGAAATCCCATTTTCGTAGTACTTCTATATGTTTTTACTGTTCACTGATCATGGGACTTCATGAATCAGATTGGTATTCAACCAACAAATATGCAGATGTATATATTATATAAATATAATATAATTGGAATAGCCACAATGGGGATTGCCTTGGTTCGACATCCAAAATTGCACATTTGACTTGGATTTGCCTAATCAAGAGTCCCCCCCCCCCAACAAAAAAATCTCGGCGCTCATAGATTTGCTGTTTCTCTTGAATCTTCTTTTCCAGTGAAAACTACAAGCGAGAGCAGATAAACTAGAGTAATATTTCCTAACTAGATTCTGAATACACAAACATGATGATTCAATCCAGATCCAGTCAGGAAATACACCAGTTGGGATCAATTATGGAGTTGTAGGGTCAAAGATACTGGATACATATCCCGAAAACCAAACTTGATTAAATCATTTCTTTATACTTAGTCAGTTTTTTTGGGCGATGTGTTTGACGGATCAACTGGGTTGAACAGTTTATGATGCATATGAGTACATATCATACATACAATATATTACAATATTACAATATATTCTGCTATAGATATATTTCGTCTCCGACCTGTTTTAGCCCGTTTTTGGTTCTTTTAACTCCCATTTTTCCCAACGGATCAAATGCACCTGGGCAGTTCCAGTCGCCGCCTCGAAGCGGAAGTTGAAGGGTTACCCCAAACCTATCATTTTTCATGGCAATATTCATTGGATTGGTTTAAGGGAAAATTTACAGGAAACCATGGATTTTCCCATCAAATATAGAGGTTTCCTGTAAATTTTCCAATTAACCAATCCAATGAAATATGTGAAAATAAATTAACAATGTTGGGAATGTTTCAGGGGAGTCAGAGGCACTGATCTATGTAAGGTCCACGTAAGGCCTTAACTTCAAGGAAGATCCCCTGTTGCAGTACATCCGTTTTAGGGTCCTGAAATTCCCATAGAAAATGCATCAATTTCGTGAGTTATTTTGAAAATTGATGATTGAATTGATTGAGCATTTAATCAAAACACAAATTGAACTAACCGGTATATAATCTTAAACAATCTTAAACATGGTGAACTAATACGTACTTATATGTTTCAAACACAGCTAATGGTATATCCTCATGGTTTATGAATTGCAGGGTAATACGGGCACGAGTCAAATTGGGTCCCTTGGCTTTTCATTCTTGACCCTTGCGTTTTACTTTAGTTTTGCCTAGCGGGCCCCAAAATGGAAACGAAAATCATGTAGATTTCCCATGTCTGCTGGGTAAATCAAAAGGGAATAAATTGAGAAAGCCCACATAAAAAACCATTTATAGATGATTTCTGGTGATTTACCTATTAAAAATGGCACTTTTCAATGGTTATATTAAATAACCAGAGGGTATATACTGTAGTCATTGCAGTTTCACAATAACTGATGGACAATCCAATGGCATCCCATGGCTCCACTTCGACACCGAGAGACGCTCCAAATGGCGTAGCGGCTTCCAGACTTGTCACCTGGTCCAAGCATGGGCGGATGATCAAGAAATAGGGAATTTCATGGGATGTTTCCTGGGTATGATGAAACACAGAGATTCAACCAGCAAAACGAGTGTTTCCACTGGGATTTAATCGGATGTTAGTGGGAATAATATTAAGTATTAGTATGTATTAGTGGAATACAATGGAATAGATCAATTCTGTTTTTTCAGTTGGAAAATTATGGAAAACAGCAACCGTAATATGGACCGACAACGGCGCCCACCCTTGCGATGCTGATGGACTTTAATTTTGACGGTATTATTTTTGCTTCTTCTTCTGGAGGCTATGGATGCAGACATGCATTGGCAATGCTTGGCTCCACGAAATTCAGCTGGTCAAGGCAAGAAGCAGGCCTGGGGATAAGATTCACTGCTTCAACAAACCAATCTACCTTAAAAGCAATGAACACTGAACTCAGCATGATTCTTACTATGCGCAATGACGGTCAATATGGAAAGTACACAAGAAAACATATCCGTTTCGATTCTTTGGGATATGTGGGATTTCATGGACTTTTATCTGGGACCTAACAAACAAATCAATTCGATAATAATGGGACAATTATGCGAACAGAAACGCTTTGTTGAAGTAGCCTATGACCGCACTGGACTTCCAGCATGTTTTTTTCTGAACATAAATTTTAAACAAAGGAAAAGCGGGTTTGTCTGAAAATGGGGTATATCCAAAATATTGCCATTTTTATAAAACAAATGATGATAAAATATGATAAAGAGTTGGATTTTAGGATACAGTACCCTTTTTTTAGAATGATGGATATCAATCGGGATTTCGGTTACAAAATGGGATTGCAAGTGTGGTGAGGCTAATTTACGGGACACCGCCTACTTCATCCTATTTCTCTAGTAAAAACAGAATTGAGGGTGTCCTGTAAACATGTCCTTCATCCAATTCTGGGATGGATTGCACTGAACTTTCAAAATGTGTATGAGAACAAACATCAAATTTGACATCGGACTCTGCTTTCTTGTTGGGTTTATTATTAGCAGAAGTGAGATTCCTGGATGGTGTTGGTCACCCATTCCCCACATATGAAAACTAAATGCGATTACCATCCTTGTTGGGGTACCACTTTTGATAGGAATCCCATCTCCCTAATGTTAAACAGCCCCCAGAAACCGTTGTTTATTAACGGATTCACACTTTTTCCCAAACATCACGTCTATCTCCTATGAAATCCCACTAATGTCCCATATAAAATCCCATGAAATCCCATGGAAAAGGCCATTTTTTCCAGGGGATGTGGCGCCACATCAGGACCTTGGCGTCAGATCCTTCGAGGAGGAAGGAGAAATCCTGGAGGAGGCGCAGCTGTTAGAGATGGATGAATCTGATCGCTGTTAGTCATGGATAGTGTTTACTCTTAGTTTTCTGGACCTTCATTGGATTGGTTTAAGGGAAAATCTACAGGAAACCATGGATTTTCCCATAAAAAAAAGGAGTTTCCTGTAAATTTTCCCATTAACCAATCCATTGAAGACCTGGATCTAGTTTTAGTCAACTATGAATGTTAAGGTGATGTGCGTTTTATGTTCGATTAAATGATTAAATAGCGGTTCGTGCTTCTAGCAAGCCCTACAAAGATTGAACAGTTATAGTCATAGTAACCCCCAAACCTAGATGTGCCGAGTTCAATAGATCCAAATGATTCCTGATGGGTTTGTCTGAAAATAGGGTACCCCCAAAATTCAATTCTTTTATCATCATCTCTCCTATTAAGATTGCCTTTGGCGACATATCCTTATTTACCATTATTGTCCTTTAGGTTGCCGAAATCTGGGGTCATTCATGGTCATTCCAAACGAACCAGTGGGTAAAGGACATCTATATGGTACCCAATTTAAAGATCACCTCATTCAGTTGGACGATGGGCAAACCATCTACCTGGAGGATCATCCCACTAAATCACTGGTTCGCAAGTGGGGTTATAACACGTTGTAACCCAATTGTAAATCAAATAACCCTAGTTGGGGGACTTAAAAAAATATGGTTACTAGCCAGTTGCTAAGCTAAGTTGGATGATCCTCCAAGTACCAAATCATCTTCAACCTTGTTTTCCATCGCCAAATGGGATTACATGGACACGTGCAACAAGACTTGGCTTTCCTCCAGAAACCAAACACAAAAACCAAACAACCAATTCCCAGACGATTCCCCAACTGCCCTCAATGGCTCAAAATTATTAACCCTATAGTTACTATAGTGGGTTGGTTTGTAGTCATTTACCATTAAAAATGACCATTTTTGGTACCATAATTTTGAGCCATAGCCAAATGTGGTAAGATAACCCTTTGGAAAATAACAACTCAGCAGCTCAGCGGCTCAGAAAAGACCCAGGTCGGCAAACCCTTGGATGAACTGGTGGGCGAAATGACAAAAATCAAGTTCAACAGATCCATCAACATTCTACCAAATCCACCAACTGATTTCATCTCTACTTGGTGGTTCATCTTATTCAGTAACTGATATACTTTGATATTAGGATATCAAGATGACATTAGTATAGGTTATGTAGAACTACTTCACAAGTAAGATGAATCGTCAAATACTTGGATTTGCTTTAGATGGCCACACACAAAGCAAACATGTCCCCAAATTCCTCAAAATGTGGACTAACCAAGTGGAAAATAATTAACTACATCATCTTCAGAACTTCATTTCCGGCTGGATCTGGATCTTTTTTTCTCTTCCTCCGTTTGTTTTTCAACGAAATCGGACCGAATCAGACCCCAACAGCCGTATCTCCCCCACGAAAGCCGCGCCGTCTCCTTCGGACCCATCCCGCTTTTTGCAAGCTTGGCATTTAGGCCCGACTTGGAATCCTGCGGCACCAATTCTCAGGGTCACAATGTGGAGCAACTCCAGCTATGTTGGGTTTACAACCCCCATGAAGTGTAGAAAAATTGTCTATGGCCATCCCCAAAAAATAGAAAAGTGTTTCCAGGTTTACCCCTTCTATATCCTTCTATCTATTTTGGGGTTGCTATACCACCCAACATTTAGCCTAGATATAAACCAACTTAGCTGACTAGAACTTAGCTGACTCTCAAACATGGGTGTCCCAACCACATCAACCGACCACCCATAGTATTTCTCCATTTCTTTTTGATTAATTCTATATCATTTCAAGAACCAGTCTTTCCAGGGCAAAAGTCGGGGGGGTTACAGTATAAAAATCAGAGGTGGACATAAAAGGAAACTACGCAAGTATGGGCAAAATCTTCCTGGTGAAGAAGCTTCTGAATCTGAGCTGCAGCTGCTGCTAGTATTCGACTCCGTGTCGGATGCAACCAGTTCTGAATCCTGAGCATGCGGATCATCAAGGACATCCACTGGTTGGGAAAAAGGAAGCCAAAGAAACTGATACGCCGGTGCATCTTCCTTGAATCGTTCCAAAGTCACTGGAGGCTCCACAAGTGGAAATTGGCCACCCCGGTGTTGAGCTGTTTTCGGACGCCAGCCCTTCTGAATTTCCAAAATGACAGTTTTCTGACGCAAAGTCCGCTTGGACGTGTGGTTTTTGCCCTTTGCCATACGTGAAGAGAGCTCCACTTTGGCCTATGGCCTCACTTTTCAGATGTTCCTTATCTTCAGGGCCTATAAGGAACCAGTTGGACAACGTTCGGCATTTCAAACTCCCTGATATATAAAATAAAGACCCCGAGAGATGAGTTGGTTGAATTCCTGTTGATGGTGAAATCGCCGCTTCCCAATTCTAGTCCCCAGGAATGAGCAGGACCAAATACTACCAAAACCTTGGAGTATTCAACGAACAATATGTTACCCAATGCACCCTAATCCCATGTAGCGGATGAAACCACATATGAATGGGACCATGAAATGGTGGTGTTTAATATGAACAAGGAAGAGGATTGTTAACAATAAACCCCAATCTGGCATGGTTTTCTTATTGGGATTTTAGAACACAGATCCAATCCCATCCCGGCCCAGATAGCTTATCTTTGTCATCTCCCATTGTCATCCCCATGTCTGTTTGTCGATTTCCCCATTCGCTTACCGTCTTGCCCAAGATATTTCCAGCATATTTCCGTTATATAAGCTATACATATATATGTATATAACCCTATTTACTAAGCAGTTAAATCCCATTAAATCATCATTCTTGTTGGTGAAATCTCAGTACTAAGCAGTTATAATTGGATACATATATATATATATATATGTATTATATGAAAATATGGGATTTATTAGATGGGCAATATATGTATACCGTATAGGTACATATATATCAGCAAGGTGTGTGCCCATGTCCCAGAATCTGGTTGATGAGATCACCAACTGGGAGATATCTGAGTTTTTATCCCAGGTGATCAACATGTGTATACAATAAATCCCATGTGTATTGCTTGGGTTTTTCGATGTTTTTAGGAGATTCATAATATATTAATATAACCTGTGCTTATTTAACATAGCCATGGAAAATGGCTAATTTGGGATAATTTTAGATAATTGTCCCATTAAAACCCCCCATTTGCAGAGGATTTTCCATGGCTATGTTAAATAACCAGAGGGTACATTTTGTTGTTATCCATTTCCATCCCATCGCAATGATTATCGCTTTTGTATCCCATCAATACATGGTAACCCATGATGTAACGCTTATCATCCTCATCATCCTCCAATTGTTCGGACGTCCTCCAAAGATGCCAATCCCTGCGCGGAATTTTCGCCAGGCGGATACCAGAGCATTACTGGATGTAAACCAGCGAAAATGGAGCTTCACATAGAGGAAGCACGGGTTTTATAGGGATATCATGCGAATAGAATGGGATATAACCGATGATAAATAATTATATATAAATAATTAAATATATGCTCCAATCATGCTAGGGGACCTCTCAAGCCGAAAATGATGAAACAAATAGAGTAGACTGGGAATATGATCTGAAATAGGGGGATTTGGAAATAGTCATCCATACATTCATCATGATTCCAGTGATGTCGCAGTGAAGTTTTAAAAGTTATCCACATATCTCCAAATCAATGGACCAGTTTTAAGGGACAATCTTAAGCGGAAAACATTGTCTTCAACTCATTTCCCTTAAACTCATTCTGGTGCAACGAGCGGTATGTTTCCCTCAAACATCATTTCACCAACTTAGCCGACCTTAGATACGTTGCCAGAAATGGATCTTGGCTGCTTAGTGTAATACGCGACTGTGTGACGTGACTTGGGAGTGTGACTTTGTTACCCTCTGGTAAACTAACATAATTATAAAACATCACCATTTTTAATGGGAAAAGCAACTATAAATAGCCATTTTCAAAAGCTACGTTAGATTACCAGAGGGTACCAGATCCTGTGAGCATCAAATGAACGAGGACACTGGGACTATGAGTAGAGAAAGACGCTCCTGGGTCTCCACTGTGGTCATCTCCTACATTTTTCCATGGAGCCACAATCTCCTGATCCTTGATGCAATCGTTACTGCTGGCAGCCGTCACTCTGTGAAAGCCATGCAGCTCAAATCGTTTCAACTCGGTGATGTGTTTGGTGCCAACTGGTTCTCGGTTCTCCAGCGCTACGATTTTCACACCAACCAATTGCTGACCACCCAGGGACGAGAGCTACAGCAAGGAGTAGTGCATGCAGGGCTCCAGTCGCCGAACCATTTTTCTTGGGAATCCTAGGAGGATCATCCCGGAGAGGAAATGCGTTGCCAGCCTTGATGATTGAGTCCGAAAACTGCCGGTTATCCCATTTGCAAATGGATGGACTGACCCCACTGAGCAGTTGTTGACTGGGATTCGAAGTTCTATTTCTTAGTTTGATATCGGTATCCCCATCACCTGTCAGTTCATAATGCCCAATGCAATCCTCCAAAATTCACACACCCTTTGGTAAACTATAACACATTTATTGAACATGGCCATTGAGATAGTTGATTTACCTATGAAACAAATGGTGATTTTCCCGAGGTATTTGTTTGTTTATGATTAGAGGGTAGACCCTGGGAATCGCTTCGAATGAACTAGTCTTTCAACATCCCACTCGTGGCAGCGTCGAGCTGTTGGTTGGATGCCCGAACTACAGTAGTTGGGTTAATTGGTTTTGAAGCAACGTAGCTTAGGGTTTATCGATGTTTACGGGTAGAAATTTCAGAACGAGTTCATGGGACAAACCAAATGTTGATATTCTTCATTGTTTGATTGATCCCATGATCGTTTATATTCAGGGTTTTGCATGGTTTTCCTCGTTTTTTCCAATAGTTATGCCATATTCAACATATCAAACCCACAAAAAAGGTATACCGGACTCGCCAAGGCCCAGCACATCCCTGCGGAACGCTGCGTCGGAGGCCTCGCGATAGGACGCATCATCCAATGCGGCACCGGCCAGCAATTCCTGGAGGAGATGGGAATTTTTGGAGGTTGGAATATCCATGGGGGTTTCTGGTGATTTAATGGTGGTTTAATGGTGGTTTAATGGTGATTTAATGGTGGTTTAATGGTGGTTTAATGGTGATTTAATGGTGATTTATGGTGATTTATGATGATTTATGATGATTTATGATGATTTATGATGATTTATGATGATTTATGATGATTATGATTACCCCTCTGGTTGTTGAACATAGCTATAGATGGCCCACTTGTACATGAAAAAGATGATGTTTCAACTACTAGACATCGTGATTTACCAACACAAACATTTGGATTCAACCGACAAAAAATGGGTGTGACATGTATAATTTAGCCAACAAAAACCGGGCACTAATCAACAAAAACAAGCAAACTTTGGCCAACATGATCGAACCGACAAAATTGGGATCTACCATGATCTACCGTCACATGGATTTCCAAACAAAAATATCTAGGTAATTATAATTAGAAATAGTTAATTTGCCTAAAAAGAGATCATCATCTACTAGAAATCACATTGTAACTTAGCTAATTTCAAGAGGAATGCTCTATTAGCCCCTTAAAAGTAGGTACATGTAGCCGTTGGTACGGGTACGGTACATAAGTACGGTATACCGTACCTATGTACCGTACCTATGTACCGTACCCGTACCGTACCCGTACCGTACCGTACCGTACCCGTACCCATGCACGTACCGCACCTATGCACCCATGCATCGCACCCGCACCCGTACCCGCACCCAAACCCGTACCAACCGCCCCGTACCTATCTAAACCCCTTGCAAGACCCCCTCCGCACCCTACGGCATAAACCCAATAGAAAACATGGTTTTCATTGCTCTTGAAATTAGCTAANGCCCCGTACCTATCTAAACCCCTTGCAAGACCCCCTCCGCACCCTACGGCATAAACCCAATAGAAAACATGGTTTTCATTGCTCTTGAAATTAGCTAAGATAGAATATGATAGAATATGATAGAATATGATAGAATATGATAGAATATGATAGAATGTGATAGAATGTGATACATAGGTGTGTGTGTTTTCTGGATATTCATAAACAAAAATGAGGATACTTGATCGATAATGGATTGATTTTGTTGGGAAAAGCGGAAGGAAATCAGGAATTGTACCCCAAATGGTCGGAGTTTCCGTGAGTTTCCACCGTAAATGTTCTCAGAAACCAATGCCGGGAATAGTGAGTATACATTTTTCCTACAGGAATAGTTGTACTTATACAGTATACATGAGCCATCCACGAAAAATACCCTATCCCGTCTCATTATCCTATAGGTGGTTGATAGATTTCCTACATCAGCATCAGAAATAATCTCCATGAAAAACCAGGTAGTATTATCCTTTGTAATCCTTCTAAAAAAACCATCAAAACGTGGCTATTTTTTTCATGGCTCACATGGCTTCCACCGAACGCCTGGACGGGGAAACCGCCTCCCAGCGAACTTTCTTCAGTTCTGCCTGCGGGTTGAGATCGAAGACATGGCTATGTAGCCTCCAGTAGATTCAGAAAGATATCTGGCTGAATTGTAGTACTAAGATCAGGCCATTTGGGGATGATTCCGGTGAGGTCACAGTGAGGTAATTGTGTTTCATCCAGATAGATACAATGGAAAATTCATGCTTTCCCTACGGAAGCTAGCCAACAATGTGGTTGATTCTCAAAAACATGGACTCCACCATCCAAAGAGGGGATCTGATCAGCTGCAAACTTGGGATGCCAGAAGCCAGTTTCTTGATGCTATCGTCCACCAGTGTCCCTTGTGCCAGCTCTGATTTGTTCATTGGACGAGGGCCAATCATCACAAGAAATTGTTGTTGTTTTCTAAGCTCTGAATTCTGGACCCAAAGCCATGGTTTGTTGAATTTTGTTGATATATTCCACCAATTTGGACTATGGTTGAATGTGTTGAATCCCCTTTTTTTGCCTATTGAAACGGTGAACTCCACCTGGTCCGTCCTCACCTGCCAGTGTCCAGGAACCTGTGGCTCTGCAGGCAGCAGCACCAAACCTTCGCCGGCCTCGGAAAACCAAGCGTGGCTGGGAAATCCCCTAGAACCAAATGGAGGATCTGGTAAACTAACATAACTATGGAAAATCACTATTTTTAATGGGAAAATCCACTATAAATGGCCATTTTCAATAGCTATGTTAGTTCACCAGAGGGTAGAATCTATAATTAGTGGATTTTTAATGGATTTTAGTTTAACGGATGTTCCATTGCCATGTCTAATTGCCGGAGGGCAACTGTGGAATATTCAATTTATTAAGCACTACGACTGAGGCCCTTTGCAAAACATAAACCTCTTCCCAATATGTTCGCCAAATTTGGCGGAATCGTCTGGGTACAAACAACACTCAACGCAAATACAGGATCCACATAAATACCCTGCTTGCTTGGGCTTCCAGATGTACTGAATGCACAAACCCAATGGACAACCCCAACTGCAAGTGGTTTGCTGCGTAACCCATGACTTGATGCACCGGCTGCAGCTGCGCAGTCAACTAAGGCATCGGCCCACAACCACGTGGACCTCAACTCCTCCTGAATTTGTGGGCTGTCTTCGCTCAAGTAGTCAAAAAAATCGAAGCAAATCATAGCATATGTGTGCAACTGCAATCACCAGCAAGTCAGATTTTCGTGACGTTTCTTTTCAAACCTCGATATCCAACTTTCTCAACTGTCCTGGAAGTGAAGAAAACATGTGCAAAGCAACAATGACAAGTCACCGATAGTCACCATCTTTAGCTGAGAAAGTGATGAGATTTCATATTGAGATCATCATGATGCCACCCAGTCACCAGAATCGAGAACTCTTCGCCTGGGGGGATGAATCCCGGGATTGCCGTCGAGGCATGGATGATACATTTTGGAAAATGTACTTGAATGTGCTCACGTGATCTCACGTGTGGATATGTGTGGGATAATTTCTAACCACCAGGCGATCCAGGCGTATTGTTGTGAATATCTATTTGCAACACAAGTGATTTTCTTTTAAACATCTGATGTCTCCCTGCCTGCTAGACTGCGTTGCTCACACTCAGTCAATAGCCTGAGTCTGACCGAAAAGGCAAGGCAATGCGATTGCCAAAAATGAATAAAAATGACAGCTTGTCTCAAAAATTTGGACCCCTCGAAATTCGATGGTTTATAAATTATCATGTTTTGTTCATCATTGTTTCCCCATCAAAAATGGCTATATTTTGTGGTTTTCCATGGTTTTCCCCATTTTCAGATGGCGCGGCTCGTCAAACCTGACCCACGCAGAAAACGTGTCCACCGTCTTGGCAGCTGGCCACGAGAAGCTGTTCACGGAACGAGGCCTTGGTGGGACAATGCCAGTGAGTCCTTGGACTGAACCATAGAATTTGTCTAGACATATCAATACAATGATGTCTAATCATATACAATATATATAGAGAGATACACTTATTATATGATATTATATGATATTATATGGGCACAGTGGTGAATTTGCCACTGCGCGAGCTAAAATTTACCCTCGCGCAATGAACAACACCATTGCCCTGGCTGTGTCCCATTTTCTTGCTGAACGTCAGTTGTATAGTGGTGACGCGAAGCTACCAGGAGACCTCCAGGAATTAGGGAGTTATGATCTTGTAGATTTGTCCATTGTGCAGCCGGACTATCACAGGTGAACATGCAAATGCATGCTCCAAGCACGACAGTGCAGCAATGGCAAAGTGCAAAAATGTAACTTATGTAACACACCATTTACATCACATGGCGGATTTCCTAATCTCAAACCTTAAGATAATATCATCCTTAGTAATTAACATCTCTATCCTTTGTCAACGCCGTGTCCAAGTTGTGCCATGGGGCGCCAGGCCCATGCTGTGGTAACTTCCAGAGCTCCAGGGCCTTCTGCCACTGGCTGCTGCGGAGGGTCGCTTGGAGCAGCGCGTTGAAGCCAGGTACTTGGTCCCCTCAAGGCTTGGACCCGTGGCCCGTGGCTTTGGGAAACCCATATTTTTCCAATTCTTGGGTTTGTCCCTGCTGGAAGTATGTGCTAGTTGCGATATGTTGCGATTGCGATAATCAACTGGCGAGCGAGAATCGCTCGAACCACTTTGAGGGCACGGAGTGCCAAAGATCATGTGGCTGGTCAGGTGTTTGTTTAAAACCGTCAGATTTTGTTGGACTGTACACCGATCCCCTGCATGTGGGGTTCAACCGTGTATGTGCAAAAAAACTCTAACTCAAAGCCCATGGGGAGACTTGGGGTCTGAACTTCTCTCCATGGTGTGGTTCAGAAGCACAGCTTAGAGGTCACAATTGCCAACATGGTCGCTACACCCCAGGTACCTTTGCAGGTCAAATCAGCCAGTTGTTTCCACCCTTGAAGCTGTCATTTACCTTCAGTGGATTGGAGAAACCTTCATGAGACAATCACGGAATCATGACTTGGGTGTACCTGGCGGCTAGGGTGTAAGTTATGTAAGCTTCGAACTCGCTTCTATAGCTTGATCCTTCTCCCCGAAGAATCAACTGGTCTTGTGGTGGACTTTTCATTTGGAATCCCATGTGGTCGTAATCGAGTTGTATCTACCAATATCTGGTATGAAATTGGGTTTCACTCCATGCTTGTAGGCAGCAAACCTGTTTTGGATAATATCAGTTAGTTAAACTCTCATACCATGTATGGTTGCTGAGATTTGGATAAATGGTCAAACGTTAAACATTCCCGAGAATCTGGATTAAACAATTGGCAAATAAACGAAAGTCTTCAGAAGAGCTACGCTTACATACCATGCCCATGTTTGTTGTTGAACATTTGTGGCTTTCATCTGCTCCAGCACCCCTCTAGCCTCCAACAGATTCTGCCTGCCCAGGCGGCAGAATCTCTGACAACCAAACATGGCTGGACAATCACCATTTAGATTGGATTTCCATGGATTTCCCATTGCCACGATTGATTCCCAGAAAATAAACATATTGCTATGATTCCCACAAATCCCCACGATGACTTTCCTATGAATGGGAGCGTTCCGGGCTATTGGGGTAGATTTTTGAACCTCCGGCGACCTGTGGCTATCACAGTTGTCCCATATTAATCGGTCAAAAGCCCTGTGACTAATTACACCTCAATCTAAATTCCCTAACCAAACCTGGAAATTGACCATAGAATATGATATGATATGATATATATTTTGAATAATTAATTTCGATATTTCTCCTCGTGCTCAATTGATCCAACTTGCCGGTTGAACACGTTTGAACTGCAACCAAAAAGTATGGGCCCTGTCAGTCAAGGCACCCAACGACAGCCCACAAATGGAGGTTTCCTAAAATGGGGGACCCAAAAATGGATGGTTTATAATGGAAAATCCTATTAAGATGGATGATTTGGGGGTACCCCTATTTTAGGAAACCACCAAATACCACTCCAACAAATTCAAGCCGAACACCACACGAGACATCAGGACGACCAATGAGATCCACTATGCCCTGGCACTGATGTTTGCATCCCAAGCTATTGATTCAGTGGAGAATGGGAAAATGGAAACAATGGCTATTCATCTCCATTTTGGCATTTTTTCCATTTTTCACCAGTATTCATCTGCAAAAATGGAAACACGGCCTGATCCAGCGAATCCAGCGACAGGAGTATCGCACGCTGCCACTGATCACCTGCACAACGACCGTGGGGAATTTGTGCATGGCGTGTTGGGTCCACCGTGGGCACTACATCCCAGAAACCACAGCACAAAGTAGGGGATGAAACCACGTATTTGGGACCTTGGGGATGTTTAATATGAACCGGGAATGGGTATTGGACATTGGATTTTGGGAATGGTAATGGAGACAACTCCATAGGTCCATACCATTCAACCACCACCATGCATGCGGCCGTGCAGAAAACGCGCAGCTTTTTGACTCTGCGCACCACGACGGGGCACCATCCCAGGGAGAAAAATGGTCAAAACCCGGGAGATTTTTGGATATCATCAACCATGTTTTCTTACCACTTCCACCCATCAATGTTACTTACAGGACATACGTACATGGTTCAAATGTGGGTAATTACCCTTCAAATGAGATTTGTAGACACCAAATCAATCCGAATCAAACAAATGATGAAGCATGACCAACATCCGTGGTTTCCATCGCCGAAACACATTTGCCAAATGTCAAACATTGCACCAAACATTGCACTTTTGCTTGGTTTGAATTGCATTTCAGTCATATCATATCATGTGGCAAACCCAAACCCAATAATAAACCATACCCAAAATCAGCAGAGCTTGTAAATAGCATCCCCAAATGGTAGGTTTATTGGGTTTCCCAGATTCTACTACTTTCACCTCCGTTGTGTCACCATTTCGTGTTTGCTCAGATCCTGGGATGATCCGGGTGCCAGGAAAAGGCCAGTTACTGCTGATGCGCCTTGAAAATTGCTGGCGCTGATGATTCAAATGGTACAAATACTGCCTCCCAGAAATCTCATGTTTAATGGAAGGGAACATCTACAGGAAAGGATTGTTTTTAGCCCAAAATTTATGGTGTTTTGTGGTTTCGTGTCAAGTAGATGCCAATTTCCGAGGGCATTGGTGACAATTGATGTCAATGTACCATTTAGATCTACCGAACTGACGAGCTGAGCATCACTGCTCTACAAAGGGTTGGTATGGCGGGATGGGCTCCTCCGATCCGCGTCGTTCCAGTGGATACTCCTGCGATGCAAGCAGAAACTATGTGGACGACCGGCCAAACAAGCAACAATATATGTACTCTCCGGAAAACCATTGAGGTGGTTGTTGGAAAAATCCGCAGAAAATTGGTGCAGCGTCGAGGCTGCAAATGTTTTGTTGACAGCCACAGCTAACCAGCTTTCCAGCAACTCTTGCTTTGTAGAAACCAGATCTAGAAGTTTGATTTTAGCACTCCAATAAAAGATAGAACTGTGGAATCGCACCAAAATGTCATAAAGTACTATTCTATTTTTTTGGGGGTTACTATATATCATTTCATTAAAACATGGATGTGTTTAACCAACAAAAAAAGGGATCCTTGTATCACTGGGGTCAACCGTCCTTGAATTTCTGTAGGACGATCTGGGCGCCTTTGATCACGTTGCAGCCAGCTGTCCAAGTCCTGTGCATCCAGCGCTTGAAAGCCCAGGTCTGCTCGTGAAGCCCGAAATTCAGATGGTAAATATCGGTTGAACTTGTAAAATGGGAAAAATGAGGGCCTAGCATCAAGGCATCCTTCGCAAGGAGGCAGAATCACCAGTTTCGGAGTTCTACATTTCCAACTTTGCGAGAAGAAAAGACATTAACAAAACTGAGATGTTGTTCCACTGCCATGGCTCAATCCTTTGGGTACCAATCGGCCTGCCATTTTGGCTGAGCAAACAGTAGTCAATCATGATTTCAATATCCAATCCATTAGTAAAGTGGCAATTTACAGCTTCGCAGTAAACACCTTTGAGCCACACCCACATCTGTCCACAAACTTCAGTCCTCAAACTTCGGCTGTGCGATGGATACAGGATGGCAGAACCAGGCTGCAAGGGCAAGAAGGATACCCCATACTCACCACGGCAACCTCGCCATAGAAAAACTGTGGACCACTTGGATTTGTCTGCAAACATGGTACACAAAAACCTCATGGCTAGAAAATCATTTCCACTATGTCAGAATGGCAGGGGTATCCCATTTTTGAGAACAAACCATGACAAACCCACTTCAGGATATGTGCATCCCATCAATCCCCCAGAGTGAATGAATCGATCCCCAGAAGCACTTCACAGCGCTCGTAGCTGAGGCTCTAGGGGATTCTGCTGTGTTAAGTTGTTCCCTTGGATCATCCTGGTGGAGCTGACTAATCCAAATAACAAATCCCAGTTCTGATATATATATATATATAACTACATGTTGAGTCAAGTCATCAAATTCCATCAAATTCCTATAGGATGGATGAAAACCTACTACACCACATGTAATTTCCTACTTTATTTCTGGATGAACATTCATCAAAATCCCAGCTAGTTTCAGGTTCACCACGGCTTTAATGGCTTTTATTCCATAGCCGCCATAGCCAAATTTTCCAGTGAATCTGAACCATGGAGGGCTGTCAGGCTGTGACCTTTTCCCCATCCCCAGGGAACTTTCTTCGATGAGATCCATGAAGGGATGATCCGCATGGACATCGAAGAAGGCGCGGCGGGAGAAATTCTGCTCTGCGCCGCCAAAAAGGTCCTGGCCAGGCTGTAGCACGGGGCACAAAAATGGAAAACCCGGAAAAGATCCAGCAGAAACACTAAGGACATTCCACGTGCTCATTTGTTTTGGTAAGGAAATATCCAAACATGGGAATTCCGGACATATCCGAAAATCATTTTCTGATCGATTTTGGTAAGGAAAACATGAGAAATCAAAGGTTTCTGGTGGATTTGTCAATTTTGAGCATATCCACGGACATGATGAGCAGCAGGACTTCCGCAAGAATGCCTCAGTCCGTTTGCCTTTTGGCCAATTTCGATCTGCATGGCCATGATCCTAAAAAGTGAACGGCCTTTTTGTGGTTCCATATGGTTCCATATTGGGTACCCCATTTGGCTTTGACCCCAATCTTCTTATGCCCGCAATTCCAGTGGCTCAAAACGCTTTCAAACCTAGTCTTTTCCATTCGAATGGCCATCATATCAGTTATGATCGTCCCATATCGTCCCATTTCCAGACAAACTCATTCTATAATCGGACCAACCCCACCTGCAGCGCCGCCACGAATTGCCGATGCCTCTCGGCCGGCTCTCCATCTTTGGGAGGCCGCCCGGCCAAGGGAAAGATTCGGCGGCCGCCGGAGTCAGGCAGCTGCAGGTACACCATCAGCGTCCTAGGGACGCAAGTGGTGGGACAAATGGGTCCAGAATGGTCCAGAATGGTCCAGATATAAGGGGGATTTACCCAACAGAAACTCATAAATAATGGGATATACATGGGAAATGATGAGATGATAGACAAACCCAGATGGTGAAGATCATGCGGTATGTGATCCTTCTCCAGAATTGCTAGATTTCTGAACTCACCCTATGTGTTCGTGATATTTTTGGGGAACCCCAAGTACCCCAATATCCCCGTTTCTACTTGTAGCATCACCGCATTTCTGTTGCCGCGATCTTTCTTGGACACCCAAACTAGGATGTGTGCTGAACCAAAAACAAAGCATTAATTCCCTTTGCCCATCATCTTACCGTGTGCTGTATCCCCCAAAAAGGGTATTGGTATTGTCAACCCATGTCAACTCAATGCTTCAAGCGAAAAGAACAAAAAAATAGAAAAAAACAGGAAATTGTGATAAGTTATGCATATTGCCTCTCTGTGATGTTTTTTGGTTCCCTCAACTCTCAACCAATTCTGGGATAGCCACAGCCAGGTCGCCATGCTCGGTGGGGACGCTCATGCGAATCGTGGTGAAGTCCAAAGGGAGGAAAGAAACCGCCACGGGGTGAGTCCTGGGGCATCGTGGCAGCGGTAAACGTGGCTGGCTGGGAAATCCCCGAAGAAGATGTGGAGGTTCATTGCTGGGAAACTGATCTATTTTTTAATGGGGAAAGTCTCAAGAATGAAGCTCCATTCTTGGAGGATCATTCCATGCAGCAGTTGGTAAATGGGCTGATATCCCAGTTGAAATGAGATAACCTACTTAAGGACCTTAAAGCCCAACAATAAACATCCAATTCTGGAGGGTAAATACAATTTTTTAAACCACCAATTTCTGGTGATGTTAGGGATGCGCTGAGCAGCTCCATGCGAAGAAACTCGAAAGATGCTGAGAATGTCTTCGTGCGGATGTACCGGGATGCCTCAAGGCGAACGTCAGGAAGCTAGTGATGGAACAGTGAAACCAGCATAGCATTCAAACACCTGGCTATTTCATGATGTTTCTGTTGTACTCAGAACATCATACTCTAAGACCTATAGCATTCCTCCCTAATTAATGAAATACAATGACATGATTCTATGGATCAACAAATTAATATCCAGGGAAACAGAATGGTTTTGGTCATCTTCCCCATTCATCAACCATCAGATTTTGGGTTTGATCCATACCCAAATCTTCCCCCTCAACATCAAACACCAGGTCGAAACTCCTCCACTGGGATGATTGAAGCGATTGCACAAGGTCAGACAAGGGTTGCAAACGAACTATTTACGTCCTTTGGAGCGATTCACTAAGCAGTTGCAATCCAATGAACCGTTGACTAATCAGTGGCACCAGTCATGTCCAAACAATCTTACTCTCTCTGGTAATCCAACGTAGCTATGGAAAACCACCATGTTCAATAAATGGGCAAGGGCTTGCATAACTATCTTAGTCTACTGGAGGATACAACAATCAAATCAGCACTGTTCAAAACCCTCTGTCCACCTTTTGTACTGGTTGCTTGATAGGATTTCCCAGTTCATGGATTGTGATAATCCCCAAATTGGTGAGTATAATCACCAATCATCATCAACCAACTGTCATTTATCAGCCATATCATCCAGATATATCCCAGGATATTCATGGTTAAGATCCCTGTTAAGATTTATTTTTGCGAATAATTTACTACAATCATCAACCAACAACAGGGGTGTCTTGCAGCCACTGCGCCTGTGTGATTGGCGATGCGCTCCTCCACCCGCGCGAAGATGGGATCTCGCCGGGCTCCTGTTCGGGAAAGGGTGAGATTCCTGGAGAAGTTCTCAAGATATGGAAGATATCTGAGCAAATCACAGATACTACGATATTATATTGAGATCATACTACATATGATATATGATTATACTATATGTGTCATGATTAATATATGAATGGTGTTTCATTGGCAAGTTACAATGATCCATATATGAAAGATTCCGATTTCGGGGGCTTTCGTGAATTTGAGCTGGCTTTCGAATGTTGGAGATGCGCATGGAAGTGGTTCATCTCATGACAGCAACGACACAGTCTTTTACTGCGGGGAAATGCGGGGAGCCTGACCTTGGTCACCCCTGTTTGCCGCGGACCCTTACGGCATAAAATTTGGGACTCATCGGAGTCACAGGCGCACAAAAAGCCGAATGCCATCTAGTTTCAGATTTGAATCCAACCACTAAGTTCCATTTCTGGAGTGACCATCTCCACTCAGTCAGCGCTGACCCTGGGACCCGCACCCAGCAGGTCGCCGGGTCGTCCCTTTTTTGTGATCCACAGCCCCTCCCTTGCTGCCTGCAACGTAGCCTTCCACCGGCAATTCCACCTGATCCATCCCATCGCTATTTCCCCATCCACCCAAGTGGTCGATGAACTGCAGCAGGTACCTGATGAACATCCGATGGCCGCGCGTCAAAAAAACTTTAAAATCTTTCAAAATCGACCAACCATGGCTATCTTGGGGAATGTTCACCTTACTACCATCCGTATCATCCGTCTTCGTGGACCGTGAAAGTCACCCATTTGGAGGCAGAAAGTCGTCATGCCACGGTACCATCCGTTCATGGGGTTGTGAACATTAAGAGCAGCACAGGCTAGCTATAGGTGAGAACAGTAAGCTAGGTTGGGTACCATGATACATGGAGGTTTCCTGAAATGGGGGTACCCCCAAATCATCCATGTGATTTTTGGATTTTCCATTATGAACCAACCAGTTATTGGGGATCTATGGGGATCCCCATTGATGGAGACCCCCACATGATCTCTCCTGAAAAAGCCAAGGGTACGCGACTTCATCGGCAGAAAGAAAGTTGTCATTTCTGTAGATCTGGCTTCGGTTGTCCACCTCAGCAAGAGCACGCAAACAAACGCCCAGTTGGCCAGCCACCTTTGACTATCCCAATATTTTCACATTAAATCTTGTGAAATCCCATTTTACCTCATTAAATCCCACAAAATCCAATAAAAAAAAACACTAAATCATTAAACCCCATTAATTTACCCATTAAATCCCTATTTGTTGATGGTTGAGTGTATTAGTTGGGGTAGCACCGGGTAGGAAGCAACTCCGCAACGCCGAGCCCCCAGACAGCAACAAAGGAAGAGTCCATCGGCGCGACCACATCTTTGGCGTCGATCACCGAATTTCTCCTAGTTCGCTTCAACGAAATGAACTGATTGCTGTAACTGGGATTCGGATACTCTGGTCATTTATATATTTATCATATTTTATCATATTATATGGAAACCATTCGAAACCAAACAAGAGGAACAAATACACCAGCAAGAATTTGGAAAACGCTCTTGATGTTGGTGTTTTGAATCAACAAACAGGTAGGCACTTCCTGCGCGTAGCAAGGTATCCCCAGGGTCCCTGGCTATCTTGGAATCCGATCATCCCGAGTCAGGATGATACCAGCCTTAAGGTTTTGCAAAATAGGTGGAAGGTTTGGATGTTCATCCCCAAGGACAAGAACATATTATGGTATATGGATGTATATGGTATTTCATAGGTATTTCAAAGGTATTTCATACATATTTCATAGTTTTATATCCCCATAATTAGTTGAAGTTGCTGAATCAATCAACATTCACCAACAGGGTTTCCAACCGACCCATCCAACCGCCCTGCGGCCACGGTTCCACTGGATCCAAGCCGCCACCGCAACGCCCAAACCTCGTCTCGCCGTTGAAGCTCGCCGTTCTGGGGATATCCAAGCCAACAAAATGCAGGTTTTACATGGATATAACGCGGATAGAATAGGAAAATAACTGGATATAATGGGATTAATGATATACCCTTTGGTAGTTGAGCAGTTTGCAACTGGAAAAGTGCAATTATTGAAGGGAAAAACAATTCAAACGCATTACAGTCACGAGCAGCAATCTGTTGGTGACTGAGCCACCAGCGGGGACATGGATTTTGACTCATTAAAAAATGGTTGGTGGTTGAACCACCATGTGCTTGTAAGTGTGGTTCCATTGGTGACCCTAGCTGTATCTAAACATGGTAGCCTGGAGACATTCCAAGAAGTTGATGACCAGGCCAAACCCCTATGGCAGTTTCAAGGAGTGACGTTTGATCTTTAGGCAACTGACTACGCGCGTGTAGAGGTATCATTCGCCATTTGGCTGTGGGTCAAAGCCTGGTACCTTGGCACATTGCTATAGCCGAATCATCCAAAAAAATATTGGAAATTCATTGAAATTCATAGTTTTCAACCCATCTCTATTTTGGGGTCCCAAATCCCCAAGCAACTAACTCGAGCACCAAAAACCGCATTGGTCCACCATCTGGCAGCCGAGATACCCATTCGAAGCACTGTCTTTCCCATGCTCCTGGACCTTGGCACAAGGCTGGAGGTCAACTTCGGATTTTGTCCATTTTGATGGGATGTTGAGCTGACAAAAACTAGGCTATACAGGCTTAATAATTGGATGTGATGGGATATGATGGGATATGATGGGATAAATGACCAACCATATGGGATATATGCATGCAAAACAGGGGTTTACCACGATTTATGGCCGTAGAAACCCGTACAAATCCTATGAGAATACGTGTTCCCCAGTTTCTGTGAGATACCTACCACTGGACCCTCCAACAGCCATGAAAAATGGTAAAAGTATGTAAAAGTAACTAAGTACTAAATTATCGGGTAAAATAGAAAATGTTAAGCGTACTTGGAGGATTTAGATAGTTGTTGTCAGTGTTTTTGTTGCATTGGAGCCACTCTTAACCACAAGAATCCCTGTTAATCACCATTCAAGTGACCACTAAAAGCCACTATTATTCACTATGCACCGCTATCATTAACCAGCATCATTATTATACTCAGTAGTATACTATAAAATTCATTAAAATTCACTACCCATCTGACCAGCAGGGACCCAGATCCGAGGCAACGGCATGACTGACGCCGCCGGGCCCGAAGGGGGGCCCGAAGGGCCCGCATTGGTGCCGTCTGCTGCAGTCTCACCTCGGAAAGAAGTGGCTGGGTACAGAAAAAGTGGTGGTTTGAACATGTTTGAACCATCAAAAATTGATGAACATGGGGAGTTGATCATGGAACATGTGGAATTACGAATCAAAGATTGTGATTTCTTAATGATGAACAAATGTGGTTCTAAAATGGAAAATCCTGATTCGACCATCAACAATTTATATTCGACAATGAACGATTGGGATTTGACCAGCCAAAATTTGGCTTTGACCCAGCAATCTTCGGTTTTTCTACTAGCAAGTCTGCAAGAACGAAGGATCTGAACCAACAAACATCAGGGTTTTACCAGCAAACATGGGGATTGAACTTACAACATGTACCAATATTTGCAAAGAGATGGGTTTCAGACACCAAAACTTACTGGTGCTTAGTAGGGAATGGATGAATGGATGGGAATGGAATGATTATTAATGGTTATTATAGGTCATTCCCTCATTCCCTGCTAAGCACCAGTAAGAAAACCATTTTTTTCACAGGCTCATATCCAACTGCAAGTTCGAGGAAATGATGGATGCTTTGTGTCCTTGGGGGAACCATTTTCAGGACATGACTCAAACCATTGCTGAGGAAGTTAACAGCTCATCAAGCTACTGTATCCTGAGAACTCTGGAACAAGGTACACTACTGCCACCCAAAAACTTAGGTTACCTTGATATAGATATATCTTACATAAACCCTATATTGTAGGTCTAAAACCAACTTGGATGTCTTGAGGGGCACCACGTTGTGTTTTGCGTTGATGCGCGCAGAAAACCACTTTTTCTGTTGGACGTAACTCTTCAGTGAACTCCCTCCCCTTGGAATCTGACCCTGCGACCGCCGGGCGCGCGCAATGGTGAACATGGCAACACAAAGGCGGCGCGGGATTAAACAAAAGCCATCAGTGGCTGAGTGCACTCGCCCTGCGGTTTTCACCTTTTCTGGCAAATTCAAAATAGATCAATTTCCCGGAAAACACCAAAATTTCCTAAAATATCATCTGTTGATATCTGTTGTATTCCTTAATTTTGCTGGGGAAACACCAGATGAAGATCACCTTCCAAGCACATCAAATTGAGAACCTGTTTTCATCTGGCTGAATGTGGGGTTGGATCAAAACCTACAATACCGTATTTGGGTGGATGAACATCCATACATCCGGCCTATTTTGGGGTCAACAGAAGGGAACCAGGGTTTTGACCCAGAGTCATATGCCTATCTTGCTGCATCTTGATGGTTTGAGCTCAAGTGCTTGCGGACAATCTCATGCGGCAAGCCCCAAGTTGCCCCAAGGCATGGATGTGTAGAGCCAACAAAATTGGGAACTCCCAAACGCTTAAGCTCAAAAGCGTGACTTGAAGTCAGTTTTGGTCTCGCATTTCTGATTCACACTATAAGTGTAAAATAGAAAATAATCATAAATAATATGAAATAATTCAAGACTAGAAGACAATCATCTACAAGGATCATCTATTATCTCCCCATCATATCCCCACTTTAGATCTTCTAACCCCCATCAAGTTATGAAACCACCAGCCTTTGCTGCAGGCGCTGGTGGCAGCATTGCACACCACACTGGAGGTTTCCTACAAGTAGAGCTGTTGCCAAAGGGGCAAATCTTAAAGATCCTGGTGAATTGAAAATCCCAGCTTTAATGGGGTTTTAATGGTAAAACCATCGAGCTCAATGGGTTATTTCCAATTGCCACATTTGATTACCATAGGGTAACTAGGGTCATAGTCACATGTCCAGGTACACGAAATGATTACCTTTAGATACTCCTTCAAAAAACAGTGATGCTTTATGGGATTCATATGGATTCATTGATAGTTTTGTTGCATTCATTGCCAAGAATAATTAGCCAATCAAACCCAGGAGTCGCCAAGATCCTCATCAAACTCTATCTATCTGGAATGAAGATGAATGAAGCTTGCCGGCGCTACAACAGCCCAAAATCAACCAAACAGCTCTCCATCAAACATCTACAAGTCGAGATTACATCACCACAAGTGTGCTTCCCATGGTTCTGCCCAAATATGATTCCACACCATCCAAATGGTGCTCATTTTGGTGGAAAATTCCATAGTTTCATATACTTTCCCTGGAACTGACCATCATTCATCAAGTTACCCTCCTGAAAAATTCTCATTGGACCCCAGCTCGTTTTTCAAGTCCAGAACATCAAATTCCAGAGCCCAGAGACAGGGAGCAGGATCTTTCGAGTCACAGCCAGAGCGTTTTGGAAAATCGAACGGATGTGTATCCCACTTCGTAGTGATTACAACCACGACTATAAACCATCGTGCAGCGATAAATGAGATGTTTAATTGACCCAGTTATGTATGGGTCACCAGTTGTTCAATCATTGGTCTTCATACTTATGTGTTATTTTGCGAAGTGAAACCGAAGCATTTTAGGGAACTTCACCCAGTGACTTAAATGGGACCCATAGAAACCAACGAATCTGACCGTGGCGCACCTTAGATACTCAAAAGGAACATATTCTAGCTAGTTGGGAAACAAATACTATACTTGTATGTTTAGGAAATAACTATATGTATCTATATGTTAGCATATTTCAGCTATTTAAATGTCCATGAACATGATCAAAACTAGAGTACTTAACTCCCCGCCCAGCTGGCTTTTACTCAGTTGCTATCCGCCCCAGGTCCAGTCCAGGTGTTGCCACTGCGAAAATTGAAGCCACTGGAGAGCCTGCAGGGAGGGCTGTTGAATGTGTTGAACTTTCGCCAGCTTGGGCTATCCGGGTATCATTAAATTGGTTTAAGGGAAAATCGTAAGCGGAAACCATGGATTTTCCCATGAAATATGGGGGGTTCCTCTAAATTTTCCCATTAACCAATCCATTGAGGGTAGTCTAAAGATCCACCAAAAAATGTGTGAACATTTGAGGAAAAACATGGAAAGGTAGGGAAACGTGTGATCTTCTGAATGAAATCTATGGGGATATCCCATGATTCACTGGGGTGATTCAAGATAGAAAATGACAGCAAACCTCATTTTCTACCATCAAACATTGGGTTTCCTGTAGTGTTTGCAAAAACTTCAACCAGCATGTCCTTTCAAAACACCGCTTGCTGGGGTGGCCGACCACTGTCGAATACAACCCAGCTGGTGTTTGAACAACCCCGAAAAGGATCGAAAAGGGCCCTCATGACATCAAGTTTGCATTAATGAATGTCTGTGGATATCTGAATCATTCTTTGGTGAGTTGGCAGCTTGATCCTGCACTTGAGCAGCTACAAAACCCCAGCTTGACCCCCTTCGACTTGCTGGTTCGTTCATACTCCAAATTCAGGGAAAATCTTGGACACCCTTCATAAAGCGCTCAGTTTCTAAATAATGTTAATATTCCTTCCACGTATGGCGAAAGAGGAGCATTTTCGTGGCTCAAATCCTCAGTGTTGTTGAGTCAAATGACAAATGGTGTTGGTGAAAATCCCAAATCAACCATGAAACTATTTAGATTATTTAGGTAAACCATTATTAAAGTCGCTATGAACAATTTGGATGGGTCTGAAACTAGGCTTCTCCCGAGACCCCACAGGTTTCTCATCATTTTCCCCTCCGCAGAGTGCCATTTGGATCCATTTGGGGTTTATAGCGGGGAAAATCACATAGAAATGATGGATTTTTCAGCCATGTTTGATTATCCCCTTATATTCCCATTAAATCCCATTGCATCATCATTTTTCATGGGTAAATCATCATCATCAATTATAAATGAACCACTTCCATCCATTTTCCATAGCTATCCATTTTCACTCACCAACCTTTACCATCCTTTACCATCAAAACAGGTGCCCCAAGCCTGGGGCCAACCATCAGAACAGGTGCCGATGGCACTGCTGCAGGTGAAGCTGTCCATTTCCAGAGATCGGGCCTATAAAGAACGGAGAATTCACACAGAACACGTGAGACATGAGATCCACGAACATGGGAACTGAAACAACAAACATTGATGAAGAAATTGGGAGTTTGACCACCGTCTAGTGAACAAGTTTAAACAAGCAAAACTTGGGTCAAAACACACCAAAAATTTGATTGTTCACCAACCAAAACTGCAACTCGTACTGAATTAATCTCGATTCTCAGATTTGACCAACAAACATGGAACTAGAATTGGGTGTCTTAACAGGCTGATCCCCAACTTGAGTTTGTCACTATTTCTAAGGTGATAGTGATATCCAAAATTTGATTGGGTGGCATACAGGGTCGGTTACAAGTAGCAAAATCTGAGGTGTAACTTTCAATTTTCATGTTCATGCTGACTTTCTGGTGGATGTCGTGAACAAATTCGGGGCAAAATGATCCAACAGGCCGGTTTAGCCAACAAACATGTGGATTTCCCCGAACACTATGGTTGTAACGAGCAAATCTTGTTGAACAAATTGGGTTCGGAGTTCGGAATGGTTTGAGAATCGAAGCCGTGCAACGGCAAAAGGTCTGCTGGTATGGGTGTCAAGTCAGTGGGGAAACCAACGGCTTGCCGCTTGAAATGAGCGAATTCGATGGGTTTGATGGTTGGGAGGTCTCAAACTTCTGAAACTTTGACTCACACCAAAATTGTTCAATCTGGAATCATCATCTAAAAATGGTGATTTTTTAGCAATGGATCGAATGTTCCAAACAACCAACCCACATCTCATTGCCGGTTTGTCAACAAATGTGTTGCTTTTCACATCTTTGATGTCATTTCACAGCTGGAAATTGTCGTCCTGTAGTTGTGGATGGTGACCTCCGTTCAACCAAGATTGCGCCAAATTGAAGGGCGTTGGCAACTCTAAATTGGACCCTTTCAATACCTATAGAACCACACTCTAGGGGGGTTACACATCCAATGTGGGACTATCTGAAAATTGCGGAAAAACAAAACACAAAACGCTGCAATTCAGCAAATTAATCGAGCTATATATAAACATAGTCTTCCCATATTTTCGAGGGAATTGCTCCGACTTGGGGCAAAATTTCATCCACTTGTCAGACTGCCTGCAGTCTGGTGGTTTCCTCCCAAGTCCACTGCTGAAATCTATATTTAGCTTCAAATACCCTCCGGTAAACTAACATAACTAAGGAAAATCACCATGTTTAATGGGAAAATCAACTATAAATGACCATTTTCAATAGCTATCTTAGTTTACCAGATGGTAATTGATTAGATTTCCATATGACTGTTGGATCCACTGGTTATTTCCAACCCGAATCCATTCTGTTTGCCTGTTGAAAGTGCCATGAATTCACCGAACATCCACCATTTTTTTCAGGCTCGGCCCAGGCCCTGACCTGAAACTCCGAAATCTCCGCGATGGCCACGCGCCACTGCTGGCCTTGAGGTCATGCACGGTGAGAATGATGCAGAATTTTGCTTGCAATGATACCAAATGATGGTTGATATATGATATTATATGATATTATATGATATTATATGATATTATATGATATTATATGATGTCAGTGTTGTTCTTGTCTTTTTTGATTATGATCTTAAACTAACCTGGGATCTATTCCAAAAGAGTGTTGCAAATACACTATACGGCCTTCAGGAGGGTTCAGAGGTGGCACGATAAAGTGGCTCAGCTTCATGCAAAATTCCGTGGAACCAAGGGCCTTCCCCGACTGCACCTTGTTCAAGCGCAGCCAAAGCAGAGTTGTAGGACACTGCATCCGAATCCTTGGCGAAATATGAAGCATTTCGAGGTCAAAATTTCGGTGAATGCCTGGTTTTCACATCAAAAAAGCGGGTAAGTCGGAGTTCACTCACCAAAGATATGGTGACTGCCCCGTTTTAAGTGACTGCATAGTTGTGATTCACATGAGATTAAACTCGGGAGAAATCATCATGCTGAATTTGACCAATAGTAACTACAAGTCTCGTGACTCTTAACGGCCGCATCTTTCAACTTCAACCTTCAGCTTTTCTAGGTTCATTTCGGACACATGCTGGGTAAAAAAAAAATCAAACTGTCCACAACTATCTACAGGTATTTCTTTGCCGTGTTTTAGCTCCAAACTCTGCTCGAGCAATCCCCGCATAGGGCTCGAAAATCATTGACACCCAGTGCATTGAATAATTGCAGATCTCAAAGAAATGTCTATGTTCATTTGTGGGTTGTCTCGGAATTTGGAACATGATTCCCTCCCATGATTTCGAACATGTCCCTGTTTGGAAAGGCCATAGAAAAGGGGTCATCCTCATCTCCATTTTCAGGCAGACCCGTTGAACAAACGCATAAAGATAGCAAACACGAGCAAAAAGGCAGGAGTTCAACGACTAACGACTATTTATAGAGTTCTTAGTTTGACATAATTTTAACCAACAAAAACTGAAATATATATAATCCCATCCCACAAATATAACATACGTTCCTGTAATATACAACCCCTGGTGGACTGTATCGGATCTACATCTATATTTGGTGGCCCATATGATTGGGGAGTACTATATTCGAAAAAAGGGGAATGATATTGGCCCTAAATCAACTGCTGAATCATAATTTTCCGTCTAAGGAATGATAGAAACATGGCCATTGGGAGGATAGTCACCATTGTCAGTCAGGCCCAGAAAAAAGAAATGGTGATATATCCCACCCGTATCCCCATCATATTCCCAATTTACTCTCTGGCAATCAAACGTGGCTGGGAAATGCACTTGAAATGTAGGTGGAGATGTTTTAGTTGGGAAAATAATCTATAAATGGGACATGTTTCATCAAGCCATTTTCGATTCCCGCAGGCCAACACGGCACTTCGGCCGCATGCAACGTCTGCAAGGAGAGTTGCCAGTGACCTCTGACCACTGCGATGCCTGGGCTCTATGCGAACAGGTTCGGCACCAAAGAACTTATGTAAGTTATATTCTTACTGTATGAGTGATATGTATATATATATATACATCCTTATATATCTGTATCAACTTATTGTTATTGCAGAATCATAACTTATCATTCTTATAAAACTCAGTTATTGCATGTCATGATTCTACAATTCTATTCTTATGATGTAAATCATATCACTTACAGAAATGTATATAGGATAAAATTGTAACAAGCACCATATAGTAGATAGAATGAGCACCATATATCGCTTATGTTTTGGATGTCAAGCATCATATATAAGTTACATAATCATGTTATAATTATAGTTATGTAGTGTAAAAAGCTTCTAGAAATGGTTTCAATGGTGAGGTTTAGCAAGAGATTTAATTGTGTATTGTAGAATCATGTTGTACATTTATATACCCATAATACTGATGCATATATTAATACATGTTATATATATATATATATACACCTGCAGAATAAGTGTATATGTATGTATTTTACATGGAAATGTAATTTGATATTCCTCGGAAGATCTTCGGTATTTTCGTTGCGCCATGATCAGATCTCGCATCCTGGGCACATGCATTGCTCTGTCGGGCATCCAGCTGCAACTGCCGCTGTTGCGCCTTCCTCAGCCGAGCGCAGGTTGTCTTCGGGCGGCAGGGAAATGGATGATTTGTTTTTTTTTCCTGAACTGTCTATTATCTATACAAATGTAGTTATATAATGTTATGTAGCTAGTTGATAGATATTGGCTGAACACTTTATATGGCTGTAGGCTCTAGATGGCTGTATGAGTAGTAGTCAATTATCTTGCAGAACATTCACTAAACATGACAAATTGGTATGGAGATTCAAGCATTTCCAGATCGTTTTCCTTGGGAAGCCATTGGTCTTCCACATCTAAATTTGCTGGAGGATAGAAAATGTTCAACAAAAGCCATTGCTTGCATTTGACTCATCTTGGCTTTCTTGAAGCCTTGCAGGGTATCTCACAGGTGTAGTGATTGTACAATATTGTACAACTATGAAAGGATCGGAAACTACTTAGACACTTCATTGACCCACAAAAACTGGTATTTCTATTTCTCCCTACAATTCTAATGCATTTTGATGCATTGACCAGTCTTGGTACCCCAAAATGGATGACTGGCAAGTCAACATAGGCAGCTGACACCCCCTCCCATATGAGCCAAGATTTTTGAGCACCAGGAAATCACAGGTGCTGGCGTTTTTGATCCCGAGCCATTTTGGGGTACTCCAAATGACTTGACCCATATTGAACCATTGTCATTTATCTCCAGTCAATTCCCATTGGATTACTAGTTCAGTTTGTATTTTCCACAATCTTTTGCTGGCGAAGTGCATATTTTTGCCAATGGAGTCGACATTTCTACTGTGGTGCAATCCTCCATTTCAGCCCGACTCTGCCCTGCCAACTCTGCCCAAGTCTCTCCAGCAATTCCATGGCCGAGCTCCAGAAAAGTCCAGCGCCAGCAGCACCTAGAGAGGGGATTGC
This sequence comes from Symbiodinium sp. clade C Y103, assembly GCA_003297045.1. Taxonomy (NCBI): domain Eukaryota; class Dinophyceae; order Suessiales; family Symbiodiniaceae; genus Cladocopium; species Cladocopium sp. clade C. Next base: position 92,439 of record BGPT01000606.1, on the reverse strand, counting down.
TACAACCAAGCTGAAATGGAGGTTTCCTAAAATGGGGGTACCCCCAAATCATCCATTTCAATAGGATTTCCATTTTGAAACCCCCAAATAGTGTGGTAAATCCATTGATGATCATTGATGAACCAAACCCATTTGTCCCGTTTGAAGATGATCGTAAACCATAGAAACCACACTCACTTGGGGGATATGGAGATTGGGTTTACCACATCCTCTGCGAAAATCGCCTCTTTGGGTGGTTCATGGTATTTCACAAATCAAAAGGCGGCTTTGAAACCTCAAGAAGGGATGAAAAACAAGCCCCCTGCAACAAGCAAATTACGTCATTCGAATTTATTAGAACTTTACTGCCTATTTCCAATTTGAAAACCAGCGTCCAAGCCTTTTTGGGGGATGCCATGTCAGTTCTGAACGGGGTATGAAGACAAATCCGGTCTGCAAAGTGGCCAAGCAATATGGCAAAGCATCCTCCTCTCAGACGCTATTTTAAACCTCTAGAGGACTAAACCCAATAGTAAACTAGCCCAAATTGGAGGTTCTGAAATTGGGTATGACCAGAGCAATGGGATAATTTTTAATGACCCCCAGTCATATCCAGTCGTGTTTTTTTTTAACCTGGGCGTGGGATGGTGACTATGGAATTGGGTTTGCCACATGACACCTATTTCTGGAAGATTCAAGATCCCATGTTTCATGGTTAATATAGCCATTCATAGCCATATTTCTGGAAGGTCAATGCCCATGATTGATGGTTAAAGCCATATGTCTGCAGGTCAATAACGCATCTTTGATGGTGAATATCCCATGTTTGAATAGTTTTGATGGTGAATACTTCGTATTTGATGGTTACTACACCATTTTTCGTTGAAGTGAAAAAGGTCTTGACATGTCTTTTGTCACCAACCGAGGAGGCAACTGATGATGTCGGACATCGTCAGGGCATCGGATTCCGTAGAGAAGTGCAACAAGTCTTGGTAGAGCCCTAAAGCCTTGGGCTGTGGACCATCAGATTCGCTGGTGGATGGCCCTCTTTTTTTGGGCGCATGCTTAAAAAATGTTCCAACCATGGCTGATTCTGTTGATTGTTTCGATTGTATTGATGAAAAGCAGGGCCTTCTGAAATATGAAAGATGTGGATCTATCCCCATGACATAAGTCTCAAGCTCGATACCATCGACCGCTTCGATGAGCAACACCTGGGGCCAGTTGGTATAGCTTGATGCTCCGTTCCCCGTTTGTGTGTGATATTCTGCTATAGAACATGGTAGAACCGTGAAAAGTCATGGGTTTCATGCATACTATCCCCAGATCAGACTGGGTCCACAAAAAATACCTAAAGTCAATGGATTGGTTTAAGGGACAGTTTACAGGAAAGCCCCATATTTCAATGCGAAAATACATGGTTTCCATTGGTTTCCTGTAGATTTTCACTTAAACCAATGCAATGATAAAGACCCACTGACCCACTATTACATCTATCATCATGAAGTATTCTTCATCCAATGTTGGCAACGTCAACAAACATTGCCCACATAGGGCCATCTCAACGGTGGGCAGATACCTACTTACTGATGTCAACCCGTTGAAAGATTAGCCACTTGGGGTGCTACCATCCAACTGCAGATAAGAAGTAACATATTTATAGATTTATAGATGTATGTTCATATATGATATGTATTAATTCATATGTATATATTGATGTATATTGTATGTATTCATCTCCACATATGTATGTTCATATATTCATAGCATTTGCATCTAATACACATACAATAAGAGCCCACCAACAGAACAAGCCAAGCTTTGAAGGCACTGACTGGGGACCTTGCTGATAGCAGTTCCGAAAGAGATGGCACTCACCTCCAGCTGCCTGAACACGGAGATTGTGCGGCGTCGCGGCGTCGTAGGGACTGACAAGTGATCTGGTCAAAATAGTGATTTAATATGATTCAACTGGATTTAATAGGAATTTGAAATGAGTCAACATCATTTGACATGATTCAACATGATTTCACATGATTCTACATGACTCAACATGATTTAATATGATATAACCATCAACAGTGGAATTATTGAGTGAGGAGATAGCGGGATATATATTAGCCGTGTACATTGGTATATTGCAGTACTGGTTGATGGTTTCAACTCCTTGAAAGGTAGTGACTAAGTGTTTAGTGGGAACGTTACCATCAGGCATGAGGATAGCAATGGGGATAGTGGGGATGCTACAATGGGGATTTCTGGGTTGGTCTGAAAATGGGGTCCCCCGATCTAGCCACTTCAATCGGGAACATGATTGTCAACCAGTGGATTCATGGCTTTCCCCTAAATGTTCAAACAACATCAAGACTTGAGTGAATTGAATTGAGATCATCGTACGCTGGATGGAATCGAACAAAATGTGCGAACTTCACAGCTGGACTTGGTCCTTGTTGATCCGTGCTTTTCCAAGAAAAGTGTCCCGTATCTATCGTGAACGTTGATGGATGAATGAGATGGATTTGCACGAAGAATGACCAAAATCCGAGGGTGCCGGATGGATAAAAATGTTGGCCTTTACAGTTACTGAGTGTTACTTACCTACATAATCTCCATTGATATCCCGCATCCCACACTAAAAATACCCAAATTCTTCCCCACTATCTTCATGCGAAACCGAGGGTGAACTGCTGGGACTTTTATGATCCCAGTGTGTGTCAGACACGGAAATGGGGCATCTCTTAGAAGCGAAGGAACATCACCAAAACATCCAAATGGGCCCAAGGGCCAAAATGAACCATTGAAAGTACACCGGCAGATACATGGTTTGTTGGGGATCATTAAAACCAATAATAATAGAATATACCCTCTGGTTATTTAACATAGCCATGGAAAATCCCCTATAAATGGAGGTTTGAATGAGAAAATCATCCAAAATTAGCCAGCTATTCCATGGCTATGTTAAATAATCACAGGGTAATAGATAGCAACCCACCGGAAGAATGGGATGGGATAGGAGTACTGAGTACTTGTTCATGGCAATAGCTTTTCTCAAAGATGGATGGTTTATGGATGGTTTCACATCAAAAAATGCCCCAACAAAAATGACCAAGCACATTTCATGGATTCATGGATGGTTTTTAAGGAGGACCAGGAGATATGATTTGATGGTTTGTTGATCAAAAGAATATGAAACAAACAAATCCTGGTTCAACAAAAAATCACCCTGCGCCTAGTTCTCATCAGACGAAGCAACTCTTCAGAATCCTGGTCCCTCGCATGGTTCTCCTAAGCAGCTTTCAACGCCAGAATTTCAATCCACTCATGACCATGAGCTTGGGGGTGCTTGGTGATGACAAACCCATAAGAAGGGATGACTGGAAAACATATGGCTAGAGGTCAAAACCCTAGTATGCTTCTGTTCACCCCAAACTAGCTTAATAGAAATGGATGTTCCTGCCATATTTTTTGGGCCGGTTTTTGGTTGGTCAAGTTGTGTTTCTCATCTACAGCTTGGTAGGCCCTTCTGATCAACCAACCAGTGGTGTATCAAGGCTGTGAGTAAATCCCCTGGCCACATCGTCCAACCTTGGAGTCGTTTAGGGAAACCCAATTATACAAATCACGATCCAGATCACCATGATTATCATGGCCATATTCCGGAATCAGGATTAACCATCTTGAACCATAGTTTACAATGTCCAACCATCAAGTCAAGTAAATGATGGCCATCAATTCAGCATGGAGATTACTGCACACTAAGCTTGCCGCCAGCGCCCCCAGAATGCTGCCGAAGACTGCGTTTCCCATCTCTAGGCCTTGCAGGACATCATTTATGTCCGGTAAAGTAGACAAGTCCCCCAATCTGAGTATATGGCCATTGAAAATGATGGATATTTGTTGATAACTGTGGGTAGGTATGTATCATTCTGGTTAATGATATGGGATATTATGGGTATTGTGGTCTATGATGCACGCCAACTGCCAGGTATTGGGTAGGGTGTAGTGTATTTGCTACATATGCTACATAAATCCTTTGCACAACTCCTTTGCTTGCTCCCCTTCTGGTCTTTTCCAGTCCGAAACATATATATTTGATCCACGATTTGTTTATCATCATAATTTTTTCCATCCTGTTCCTAGGCCATCCATTGGGAAGCCCAAGAAATTTTCGGACAAAGTCAGCTGACTGCATCTGGGATGCCCCAACTTTTCTCCAAAGCCTCTGATAAGAAATCCAAAGAGATGGCCCACTGCTGACCACGCGCACAAGCGCTGATGGCTGCCACATAGCCTGGGGAGCTGGTGATTGAGGAGGTTTTTATTTGCTGCTGAACCTGCTGAGAACAACCTGCAAAACCAGTGATTTATGTTTATTTCTAGAATATCATTTGTATTCATTTGTATAAATATATAATTACATATATCTATACAGAACTCAAAGTGGTTGATGGTTTCAACTGGTTTCAACTTCCAAATCTAGCAATGAATTAAGGGATATTAAGGAACATCTTCCCTAGGATAGAAAGTCAGTAGAACAATGAGGCTGCCACAAGCAGCATCCGGCACGATCTCATGTCGACGGCGCCTCAATCTTTGGGAAGGTGTCATGGTGATGATTTGGGAATTGATCGCATTACCCTGGTGATGTATTCCCTAGTTGGTGGTGTTGAGTTTACCCTGTCTAGGACAGGCAAAATGGAGCTCGCAACTGCAAAAACTTGGAAGAGTCGACACGGAATCCAGTCGCTGCTGAGTTGGTTTTCAGCGCGCATTGTTCAAGCGGTACACGTCCATGCCAATGTTTTGATGGCACGGATGGAATCCAGATGGATCGCCGGAATGCGGCTACCTAGACACTCCATTGAGCCCATAGTATTTCAGAAATTGTGATTTTCCACCATGACTTACTTTCACCGTCTTTCACCACTTCTTGTGGCAACTCTGAGTGTCTTGGTATAGGTATCGAAAAGGTTTCTCAATACCAAGCGCAGCATCGCCGCAGCGACAGCTGCTTTTTTGGACCATTGCTATGCCAGCTGATTGCTACTCGAGCCGCCCCACTTTGGGCGAGCCGTGCTATGCCATGTGTTCCACTCGTTCCCACGTTGGGGCTTGGTATGTCTCCTCACCCTGACTCTTTCTACGCCTCGGAATGCATACTGCGACCCGAAGGACTACCCTGTGCACTCAACCCGTCCTCATTTTGCTATCACAAGAGTCAATGTGCTGCTCCAGTGACTGCAAAGTTCTGTATAATATCTTAGATTTCTGACCAAATCTCCTTTCTGTGAAGAGCCACAGGGCCCATGCAGGTAACCATTTCAGGCATCATGAACTCACCAGATCGGCCAAGAGACACAATCTCTACCGTGGGCCAAAACTCGAAATCAGGCCTGCGCTGTGACGCGAATGGAGATCCGTTTGGGGATGTTAGGGGGCTGCTTGGATGCATATCCCACTTGGCAAGTGGCTAGAACAATATAGCACGTACAAGTGGGAGATATTTTCTGATATGGAGGGTACTCGAAGGATCTTGTGAAGGCTGGTAAAGATACCACACATCGATGTTCTGGGATATCTGGAAATTCACTGGAAATTTCTGAATTAACCGCAGATTATTGTAGTTCACTTGGTGGAGATATCTGGACGTTACCCTAAAACCTCCAAACCAGACAACAGTTTCACACTACTGATGACAACAAGTGTCACTCATCAATTGTCCTGGTTCGACCCGAGTCAGAATTGCCCTCTGACTTTGCTGGCAGCCCCAAGACTCAAACACAACTTCGACAGCAATGTAGTACACACACACACAATAATCCCATCCCTCTACATCACTTATATCATCAAATAACCCCCATACCAACCTGCAATGAAAAGAGCCAGTACTAAAGTAATTGTTCAGTGTGTAGATACTTGGAACACACCCTCTGGCAACTAGACCTGGCAATGCACCCATCTTTAGATGATTTACCTAGTGAATACTACGGTGATATGCTGATATTTCATTGCAAGACAAAAATGACAAAACAACCAATCAAGGTTTGTAACCCCCCATAACTGTGCATAGTTAGGTCTAGAGCGGATCTTTCATGGAAGTTTGTAGTTTGAAACAATCTAAAACTTTGATATGTTTGATGGTCAAAACATGGTATGGGGGTATGGTCATCCAACCATCATGAGGGATTCCCAAAATAGCGGGTACATGAACCCCTATACTAGTATGAACATGGGACAATTACAATCACCTTTGATGGCAAAAAAAAATCTTTTGACCATGGTACATATGATGCTTATCCTTTCTGTTTGGTGGTTTCAACCCCCTTGAAGAAAAACGCTCGTCATTGTGGATCATCAGCAGAAATATGGTTGAAAACATGACTATCAAAAACATCAAACACCACCAACCAGATCAACTTTGGTTGTATACGTACTCATTATATCCCCATGCTAAAATGGTATAATCCCCGCGAAATCCCCATGAACTCCCCAGTCATGATCACGATCTAAGACGCGCCCCCGCAGCCCTCGCGCCTCAAGGCCCGCACCGACAACCTACCCTCGGCATCCATCACATGGCAGCGTAGCCACTCGCAGCCCGACAACGCTCCGGAGTGGATGATCTCCAAAAGACGGTCCTGGGAGGAGCCGATTTCACCCAGAATCACCAATAGAACTAGTGATTAATATGGGGTTAGTTCTAGTGGATATATATGGGATACATAGGATATATTAAGGATGCGAATAGTGGGCATATCATGAGGATTTAAGTGGTTCGTTCGGATTAAAATAGTGGTAACCATTGAAATAATCCCTTCCTCTAAGTTTAAACACCTCCCAGAAACCGTGGTTAATAGGATCATAGGGGGTGAAATCACATGTCTAGGACCATACAATGGGGGTGTTCCGAAATAGGGGGATGTGATTAAATGGTGACATATAAATGAGTGTAACAAGATGACATTCCTTATGGGGATAAGATTTTTAAGATGATGCTTTGATCAACATGTGGAACTTACATGAATTTACAAACAACATCTGGTTTTCAATGAGGTAAACTCGGGTTGGACCAAGTGCATATTCTGGTTTCAAGGGTAGAAAACCAAAGTTTCCCTGTGAACCCAACAAAACAAATGCTCTTAGTTTCCAAAATTGGCTTCAACTTGGGGTCGAAATATGGTTTCAACCGGGGATTAAATAGACTTAAATAGGGCTTCAATGGAATAAATGGTGCTTGAATGATGACTCAAGCATCGATAATTGGGACGGAATGCGTACGGTCTGGTAATCAAACCTAGCAATGGAAAATAGTTTATATATACATAAATACATATTTATATATATATATATATATGATTTACATGTCCCCATTTAAATGCCCAATTACAGGGCATTTCCCAGCTAGCCATCTTTGATTTGTTGATGTGGTTCCCACACTAAAACACATTAAAACCTCATTTAATGCAGAGATTTCCCAGCTTTCCACGATTGATTTCCCACAGGAGGGTAGCCTTTCACAGCCCAGATTCGATGCTCGGTGTCGGCTCATTGTTCAGCTGCACAAGCCAACCCAAATTTCCTGAAACTGCTTGACACTTGGCGAAAGAAGGTGGTTCATATGAGTTTGGCTGAAAATAGGAAGCCATCAAATTTGGAAATGCTGCACCCTATTTTCAGGCAAACCCATATTTTGATTTTCATCTTGGGATGCCAATCATGGTGATTTTTAGTATCAATCCTCTTGGCAAACGGATCCATCACATTGTCACTTTCAGTTTACTTACTGTCCTTCAAGGATTAAATGTACGGGCTTGTCCCTGACTCCAGGATTTCTTTGCGCTTTGTCGGACTGTGGACCCAATTCAGTGCTTCCCCGTCTTTGGGTGCAATGCTGTTGAAACATGTGTGTGTGTGTGATCCAACACAATATGTACAAAATAATACAAATTATATACTTGGATTCTCACCTCATACGCCCATCTTATTAATGGATATCATCCCTGTCTACCCCACTGCAACCCCCCCGTCCCATCTGCAAAGATGTCCCAAGCTTCGCATCGCGCGACTGTCGGCAAAGCTGAAGGTATCGGCCGGGGAACCGGGGTAGATATACCTGAGCTTAGCGGATGCTGGATAGCTATTGACCCATCAATGGGATAACAATTCATCATGATCAATGGGAGAAGTAACTGAACCCACTTACCAACTGAGAATTCCAATGATAATAACTGGCTAGTAGGGGTAGTTATAATCCATGAGTATATATCGGATAGGGCGTTAAAAAGGCAACCAGGGCATTTATCATCTAACCAGTTTCAAATTCACCTTTACAATGCGCACGTTGATTCTGGGGCTTCTGACCTGCTCTATTCATACAGTTCTATAGGTAGAAAGCAACATGCAGCAACGCAAGAGGCCAAACAGCGTCATGCCAATTCTGCCAAGGCACCAAAAATATAGCCCCTGGCAAAGGGCCATGAATGGAAATGAATCCAGACAAGAAACAAGCAAAGGATTCGAATGTCTGAGAATTTCTGCAAAAGCATCATGCTTTATCGCGTTGTCCAGACAAATGAGCAAAGTCCTTCTGGTTGGATCTGGTTGGTCACACAACCAGCAGGCTGAACATCAACACAGCCCAGACGCCTGCCCAGGTCGGGTGAAGGGCAAGGTGGGCCCCCCACGTTCCGCCACGGCTCTGGGGGTGGGACGTAGCACCACCCCGTTGAAGACCTGGAGTCGGAAGGTCCGCAGTTTGCGGATTTTTTTCGGGTGAAAAGTCAAAACCTGGAAAAGTTGGAGGTAGTGGTTTTTGGGGCCTCTTCTTTGGGCGCGTGAATCGGAAGCTTTTGGACATAGGGTCATTGTTGACTGTTGGGGTCGTCATTAGGATTGTGTGTGTATAGATGATTATACTTGTTGGGGGGCTATACCTCAAGAATAATTATGATATATTATGATGATATGCCTCATGAATCTAATCAATACTTGCAATTTAATCAAAACGGCGTTTCGGTGCTTGGTCTGGAATTCATGGAAATCGACACTGATTTCCGATGCATAAACCCTATAGGTATAGAGCCACTTACAATCTGATCTACGAACCTGGTGGGGATCTATTTCTGCGAATGGGACACCCAAATGACCTGCCGGAAACACTTCTTTGATGACTCGCAGAATTGGATGAAGGAAAAACAAATTGGAGGAAACCCCGAATTTATTGGATGGCTAAAAAAATGAAAACAACATTGGTTCCTGTAGATTGTTCCTTGAACCAACAAAATTGACGGTGATTTATTAGATGTTAAATGTTACAACTGTTTAATACTGCTTCAGACCGTTGAATATTGTTTGATGTTTTTCAATATCGCTTAACTCCATACAAAGCATTTGAGCTGCCGGATATTGACTCGCAACCTTTGGCCTTGGAGCATCTAAACTGATCCCACCAAGGCAAGTTGCTACAATGTGTTCCGTGCCATCTGAATGAAGAAGAGTGGGAGTAAGGTCCAGGTCCATGGGTTGTCTGGATCTTTGCACGCGCCACCGCATGCTGCTGACACTCTCTTCCCCATCAGGGGCGTGGCATTTTCGCATCTCTCTTTCGATTTCCTCGGCTGCAATTCAATTGACCATAACTCTGTAGGAGGCCAGACCTTCAAAATAAAACGTCGCAATTTTGAAGATTGAAGGAACATCAAGGTTGTGTCACGTTGTGCCATGTTGTGTCCCAGGTCCGCACAGCAGCACCATTCCCTGCCAAGCATCGTGTGGCTTTGTGACTGGCTTTCCATTGATGCTCAACACTAAATCACCTTCCAACAGGATACCATCGCATCCACCACCTGCACCAAAAGTCTGCTTGGCCACAGAAAATGAAAAGAATGCCAAGCTACAAATACTGGAAGCAGTGAGATCAAATGAAAACTATTCCAAGATGTGAGAGGGTAAAACCCCCGACCCTATACATACGTCTTACTGAAGCAGAAAAGATTTTTTTCAAACATGTCAAACCACAGTGCAGGGTACCAATTGTTGACCTGTACTGGGATGTTTGTGACAATACTCAGTAGCTTCAATCACTCCAAATTCAAAGAATCCTCAGTCTTTGGGTCTGGCTTTGAAGAATGAGAATCCCCAGGAAACTATCAACTTTCATTGCAAACACTCCCTAGTCCTCAAAAAAAATGTGTGAAAGTTTGAAGTTTAATGCTGGAAAACAATGGTTTGAAGGGGGTCAAACGCCTGCGTTTCCTGGCATCGGCATTGAAAGAAATTCGTGGTTTGGTGGGCTCAAAGCGTAGTCCACCCACCATGTCTTCTTGAACTACTCATTAAATACTCCATACATATAGTTATTCATTGCTTCTAGCTCTCAAAATCTCCTCTCATCCACTCCCCGTCCAATTTCAGTCATCCATGACACATCCAAAATCCGTGGTTTCCATAGCCATCAACCCGCAGGTCGCGCGCCGCCGCGCCTGACATGATCCGTCCGACCCGCAGAATCTGTCGCCGTCCGCCAGAGCTACAAGCCGCCAAGGCTCTCGCATTCTCCAGCGGCACGCCGTCTTCACGTCGGGCTTTGGCCAACGATACCTGGACGTGGCCGGCACAGTGGCAGTGGGGCTGGGGCTGGGAAAATGCGGGGAACATGGAAAGAACATATGGGAGAAACATGGAGAAACGATTTGTCCATGGGTGTGTTGTTCATGGTTCACAACTCTTCTATATCATGGGTAGTGCATATGGTTCAAGATTCAGTTGACAACAAAACGCTACAGCCACGCAGCACCTCCTCGAATTCACACTCCAAAGCTGCCACTGCCAGAGCTGGGTCCTCGAGAGCTTCAAGCTGTGCTACCCATCTGATGTGCTCCTCACTTTTTCTAACATTGTGTATAGGGGATGATGTCATCAACAGGCATTTTAGGACAACTTGGATCAACATTTAGAGTACCCTCTGGAAATCGAAATTTGGCAATCAAGAAACACATGTTGATAGCCCACAAGGAGGTGATGTTCCATTGCCAGGTTTGTTCACCAGAGTGTACAGCAACTATTCAAGCTTTGTAAAACCCCATTGGTATACAAATAGATACAACTACAGTATTGCAAACATCATCAAAGATCTAAGTACGATCTGAGTATGATCGATTCCTTATGGCTCAAGGTTGCATTTTTTGTCGTTTTTTGTGACATTTGTCGGATCTCATCCCCGTTGCTCGTTGATCACCCCTGAGGCCAAGGCGAGCGGTCTCGCCACTCGCTCAGCCCACTTGGATTGGAGTCCCAGGGAGGACAGCACCGCCGCAAAGACCTGGCCCGGCGGGTCAATTCTCTACATGAGGGGGCAAATGATACTAAAAACATTGAAGAACTATTGGAAAAACACTATGAAATGTGAAAAAACTGTGAAAAGGAATTGGGACAAATACATATGGGTTCGAAATGGTTTCACCGTTTTACCATGTTTGACTGACCCAAAACATACGGGAAAAGGTGTTTTGTACTTGTTCCACGACTCTGAATGTTATTCTGGGAGGTTCCATGGACTCCCCAAGAACAAGTTTCCGAAGGAAATTCATGTTCCAACCCCGATTTCGGAGCATCATTGAGGTCTCACATGTTCTTCTTGAGGAAGGTACTGGATCAAAAGTATCACTTTATCCAGATAGAAGCGGCGGATTTCTTCAGGTTGTCCCTGCTTGTCCCTGCAACCGGTGGTTAGGCTGTCCCACAAAACCCTGCAAAAGTCATGTTTGTTTGCTCATCCTTGAAGGGATGTAAAGGAAATAAGTTTGATCAAGCATTTCATATTTAATTCACACCAGCAACTGGTTATTGTTGCTCAATATTACAATACTTGTTAACTTGTACACAGTGAATGAAAAGGGACTAACAACGAATAGTGTCAATATTCATAGTTGCCCACTCTGTATTTAACAACTTACTCTACTTCTGGGTGGGCCACCCACTTCTACACAGATAACATTCGCTGCCTGCACTGGCACTCCAGCCAAATAGCGAAGACTGCCTGTCCAGGTCGACCATCCCATTTCTGCGATACAAAATAAATTTGAGTAAGCAATGCTTCTGCTTGAAAAAATCCATCCAATTTTTGGATATGGCAGGTTTGACCCAGCGCCATGTTCTTCTTTCGAAGCCCTGCCTGCTGGAAACTGTGCAAACCACGCTCGAATGCGGTAGGACCTTTGATATTTTGCAGGTCCGGTATCAAGCAGCACTGCAGGTGAGGGGGTCAGAGGAAGGGTCCATCTGTCACAGACCATACCATTGAAAAGGAAGGAGAAGCTGCATCCAATCCGTTGAAAGACCAGCGACGAGTTGTAATCAGCATCATGATTCTAAGTAGAATTAGAGTTATAATTCCAACATTTGAGGACCTACATGTGTCTTTCAGGTGATTTAGATGGTTTCAAAATTGGGGGCACATCCCAGCATCATCAACTGGCCATGCTAAGTTTCAGGCGGAGCCGGCTCAATCAACAGTCCACCGAGACCATGCAAGGTGTCGTTCAAGTTGCAGATTTCCAAGTTCCGGCCGCGGTAAGCCTCGCTGCTCAGTGCTGCTCCGGCTTCAATCAGGTCAGCTTTGAGGCAGGACAGCATCACTGGTCACTATGAAAACAAAGAGGAAAACTCGTTCTTGCCCGGATGAACAATGCAGGGTGAATTATGTATCTACATGTTCTCCTGAAATCACACTTAAACAAACTGTAGAATGATGTATCATTATGTATAGGTATACATAGATGCATTGGGTTCCATTAGAAGAATCTATACCCAACACATCTCACAAGAAACTGGCTATGTGGCACCCAGCCAGCTGGTAACCAAGCTGCTGGTGGCTGCGGAAAGGGCCAAACTTTCAGGCACATACTTCCCACGGTCACCTGGAAGAGGTCATCGCCCACTTGGAACAACTGTTGGGATTCCACCAAGGATCTTTCATTGTTTATGTTGTCTCCCCCAAAAGAGGATAGAAATGCTGTATAGGATGTGACTGCTCCATCTGTTGAGGGGTGACTGTATGTTAGTTCCAAGTACATATCCTTTGTATTCCTTTGTGTGCATTGCTTTGAAATGCCAAGCCTTCATTTGTGAACTCACAAGTCAGCTGTGTTGCACCTCCACATTCCTTTGTCTGAAAATGGAGTATCGGCGATGTATCGGGTACCCCATTCCACCTCGTGGTCTTAAAACCTCTTAAAACCTCACTTTCCCATGAGAATAGCTTTCCACATAAGATGGAATCATTGTAAATCCACTATTTTTGACACGACCCACACCAAAAAATCAGCAATGGCCTGCTTGGCGGAGAGTTGGTGGTCGGAGTGAATGGACACAAAAGATAGCACTTGGCCTCGCTGAAAGCCCAATGGATTCGTGTGAAACTCGGCTACTTACTAGTACCCCAATTTGTTGGTTTAAAATCCCCTCATTGTTTTCCCTGAAATTGCCATGATATTGGGGTTAATTCCCCATTCTTCGGACAAAGCCATCTCATATCTGTGGTTAGTTCTATCATTGTCAGTATATTTATACATTCCAGATTCCCCATTGTTACCCAGATATATATTTATAGTTATATAATAGACATTCCAGATTCCCCATTGTTACCCAGATAATATATTTTAGTTATATCATGTTATATCATGTTATATCCCAATATCTCGCAGATTGAACCCACGTTTTTCTCTCCCAGAAACTTCGCTGAAATCCGCCGCGCCTGCGGACAGTTCCTCGGTCTTGGGACTCACATCGCCCAGATCGATGGCTCTCACCGGCAAGTCTGGCGGAGCAGGGGGAGCAGGCACCAAGGGGCCCCAATTCATGGCAATTCTCGTAAAGAAAAGGAATAACTTGAGCTGGACATTGCTACATGGATTTTTGTTGCGGAAATTGGATGCACCCAAGTCACCAGTTGAAATCTTCCAATTTCTGATGGTTAAACAAGCTAAATCATGTGAACTCCCCAAACATCTTGATAGTTTGGTGGTACATTGGCACCACTGGGTCCCAGGGCTCTTTTGAAAATCGCGGAGGTGGACCAACAATCCAATGAGTGGTTTTAATGGGATGATGATCCTACAGTAATGAAAAACTGTTATAATGAGTTATAATGGGATCACGTTTTTTTTGCCAAAGCTGAGGTCCGCACGAGAAAACTAATATGGATCATGGTATAATATGGATCCAATATTGGATGATATGGATGATATGGAGAAATGTCGAGAATGGACTAATGGATTACGGGATCTTTTATGGGTGATATGGAGCAAAATCCGTTGGTTGGGTGGAAGTGATCATGTGGTATAACATGGGATAACCATGGATAACCAATTTTGTGTGGGATGATAATCCTATAGTTACTTTTCAACTAGTGTGGGCCAGCCCATTGTGCCACGGGATGAAGCACTAAGATATAAGTTTATATTATATATATATAGTTTTATAAATATCTTTAAATGGGATGTTTATATCACATTATATCACATATCCTATGGTTGGATGGGTTTTGGCTTATGAGCCACTTCCTACTTGGGATGCAGATCCAAGTAAAATATAGTAAAATAATGTATCCTGGGGTGTGTGAAGTTTCATCAGTGTTGGGGTTTGGCAACTGGCAACTGGCACTCAAAAAGTCTCTTTGTGCATGCATAGCACTTAGGGTTCGTCATCCGTACTTTTTCGGCAGGGGATAGTCTTTATGGCTTGGTGGCACCACTCCTGGAAGGCGCACCTTTCACTGCAAGTGGGTCGTAATGCAACAAGACCTTGGGAAGAGCAGGTGACAAGGGATTTCCATATGAGAGAAATCAAGATAAATCACAATAAATACCCAACAAGAATGAAGCAGGAAATCATCATGACAATGATAAGTCAAGTGTCTTGCCGGGATTTCACCATCAAATTAAGCATAAACTCTAGTTGGGAAGAAAATTGACCCAGCATGACCCAACGAACAAGTCTCATCGGAGCGTTGGCGCTGCAGTTCTTATCTTTGAAACATGTGCGGGTCTAACTATCAAAAAATGACCAATCAAAGGCTCCAAACAAGCTCGAAACATCGACAATCAACAACAAACAACGCCCTGTTCATCCCTTTCTACGTAGCAGTACCCCCAAAAAGTTGGATTGTCATGGATTGTACTTCCAGTGAGGCACCTCACTGCAGGTTTGACTCAGATTCTCAGATCCATTTCGGTGCCAAGGTGCCATGTTGTGA
Organism: Symbiodinium sp. clade C Y103; assembly: GCA_003297045.1. Classification (NCBI taxonomy): domain Eukaryota; class Dinophyceae; order Suessiales; family Symbiodiniaceae; genus Cladocopium; species Cladocopium sp. clade C. The sequence goes on along the minus strand of BGPT01000606.1, from coordinate 77,207 downwards.
TGTGGGTGCATGAACAAACAGGTGGCATTCACCGTGACCGTTTGACCAAACGTCAGCTCCACTTCAACCAGAGGTTGTGGAACCTTTGAGCCAACCGGCGTCGCAGGAACATGGATGGGAGCCTATGGGAAACTGGGTATGTCCCGTCTATCAACGGTATGACCAACCTAGCAGCAAGTCTGCAACTTGGGATGAGTGCGACATCCTGTGCATTCCGAACAAACACTTCCTCAGCTTCCTCAAGTTTTGGAATGGCTTGGATCTTGCAGTTCGTTCCAGAGGTGGTCTGCCGAGGAACCGTGTAACGATCGGTCAGCACCAAGCCACCCACGGAATCTATCACTAGACCAACACCAAATCGTCTGATCACAGTAGATTTGTTTTCCTGAGAGACACCAGGTGGCAAATGATCAGATGGAGCCCTGGGTTAAAAGTCAAGGCCTAAAAAAAGGCAACTTGTTGGATTTGTTGACACATGTTGACACTATTACGCAGCTTGTTTTGCGATGTTTCCTGGAAACATCCCATGTTGGGGCAACACAAGGACTTGAACAAATATCGCCATTGTGAGTGCCCCAGGTGGATTGATGAATGCACTCAGGCTTTCAAAGTCTTTGTTTTGGGCCTTCATCAACAGTAGTATATCCCTCGCCATCACCAGAATACCAGGTTGTAACCCTCCATATTTCAGGAAAAAAAGCAATCTATGAAAGCTACCAAAAAAAGTGAAAGTACAGACTAAAGTCATAGGGTTTACCATACCCAAACTTTATGGGTGTTATCATTGGTATTATTAGAAACATTTAGAAATACTATTTAGCCATTCTAACCATAAGCCAAGCACTGTGAACCCATCTGATCATCTCAGCGTCTTCCTTGCTCTGCAGGAAATCGGTGGCATATTCATGTGAGACTTGCGTCACGATGGTGCACAGCATAGGTTGGACCATCGATATGGCGGCCTCCGAAGCAAAGGTTGGGAGCAAAAAAAAACATATAAAAACATATGGTAAATTTAGATGTTGGCTGCGTATGGCCATGTACCATATACCATCAGTTATACCTAGAATGCTTGTTGAACGCGGCTGGTCCCTAAATTAAACTTCATCGACCAAACGCAGTAGGAAAAGGACATCTACGGTCCATGGTGGTGGTGAAATCTAGTGGTACCCAAGGGTAGGGTGACCCCCCAATGGTGGCTCAGTAAGCCCACAAGGATTGATCAAGATGAATAACCCGATACAATAAGGCCTGTGACTATGGCGTTCCAACCGACTCAGCCACCATTGAGCACCGAGGAATCCCGACTCTGCCAAGCAACATCCGAATTCTCAGGATAACCAAAAGAGTCTTCTTCCCCTGAGCGCATGGTGTCGGTGCAGGATCAAGTCTCAAGAAATCTCAAGAACGATTGTACGCAGAATGATTCGATGAGCATAGATGAATTCAAGTCTCAAAGCCAGTGAAGAGTGCTTCCAGCCTACTTCAAATTTATAAAACTGCAGTGCCAAGACACTCAAAGCTGCAGGGACAGTGTCAGAATCCTGTTCTGCCTGAGTTGTTGCGACTCACATGACTCTCCTTTGGGGCTATGTCCGGGTCCTTGAGATGTGTCCATGTTGATGGGCCACCGAAAAAGTATTGCTTCAACATTAAATATAGTGTTCAGGCACTATTAAAGCCTTAAAAACATCTTCCTAGACCCTCCAAGTACCCATAAAATTATGTTTTACCCCATGATCAGCAAGTACTTTTACCATTTTTTGGGGGTATTTATTTATTTGGAGGGTCTATAAAGTTTGATACTTCAAACCCTCTGACCTTCAAACCACCATATGGGCCCCCAAGAAGTTCCGAGCCCAGCCACAGAGGCGCGACTGCGCGAATCGGAGACGGGACTACATTCCACCGGCTCAGGAGCACTCGCCGGCCTCAGCCACGTGGAGGATCATGGAGCTCCCTACATTAGAAAAACATAATGTGGTGGTTTCCTAAAATGAGGATACCCCCAAATCATCCAGTCATGAACGACCATTTCAGTATTCAAACCCATGGTGACTTGGGGATTGCGCATGTCAATGGATTGGTTTAATAAGGGAACATATATGGAAATCATACAGGAAACTGGAAACAATTGTGTTTACACCCCAATATAGTGTTTTCCTGTAGGTTTTTGCTTCATCCAATCCTTGACAATTCGAGGATTAATATGTTGTGGGTCCCCAACGTTTCGGGACATCTCACAGGACCCAAATATATGTCTTGTTGATGTTGGAATACTGTGATGCTCGTAGCTGCAACATCCTTTGTTCAGTGCTGGGAAGATATTTCCGACATGATCACTTCGATCGTTTCAGGAAATGCTGCGTATGTCGTACAAAGGATGGACTACCAAGTTTAAGACATCGATTCTTGATGTCAAAAAAAAAAATCAGGTGGGCCAAGAACCCCCATGCGTGAGAACCGTGAAAATCACCTTCATGTCTGGGTTCTATCTCCATTTTTGCAGCCTCAATCATCATAGTTCGGCTACAATCCCAAACTCCCTGCGGCTCAGAGTATGTCTATCATCCATGGTCATACCTTTTCTATGACCCCACGCAAGGCCCTAAGAAAACCCCTGGGTTTGTCTGAAAGCTCCGAAGAGTTGATGGTCTAAGAAAGTCAAAACACATCATTGTCTCCAGTAAAGTTGCCATCATTGGGGGATATTGGGGGATAATCTGTCTTAATCCCCCTTTCTCAGAGGAGCTTAGCCGTCTCCTTCATCCCTTCATCGATCCAGGACCTGACCCAGGGCCAAAACTCTGTTTGGGAACCTGGATGGGGTTCCCTAAAAATAGACACTATTAAGGGACAAGAAAAATAACAAGTTGAAGTATGTTGATGGATGTTGAAGGGATCAAATATGTGAGGCCGATGCTTTTTTCCTGTATATGGATGCACCAAACATGTTGCAAAAAAAAAGAAGGGCTGATGGGGGACCATTGGTGCAGAAGCCCTTGTCCAAAAAAAAGGCGAATCTTCCATCTGAATCCCCGACTCTTCACCTGCAACCGGTTCTCGAATTCTTGATCGAACCCACTGGACTCTTCAAGCTGCCATAGATAAGTGCAACAGCTCTTTCTCAGTTCTTTTCTTCTCAAGGGTACCAGGTTTCCCTCAGCTCCCGCGACCTTCTCTTCCAGGTGTTGGGGCGTTTGGGACAAAAGTCCCAGACACGCGCGGGCCAGAGGGTCCGTTCCATACCTCGGGTCATGGTAAGATCAGCATTTCACCAACATATCCCCATGAACAATGTTGAGATGAGATGAGTCTGTGTTGATTGAAACTCTTTGAAATGTAGTTCTTCTATATGGATAATAGACATCTGGAGGTGAGGTTCATTGAATGCGGCAACGCTTCTCTGTGGAGAATCTGTTGGTGTCAAAATCATTGGGCGTGCGTCAACAGTAAACACTGTACACCTGGGTGGGTGAACATCTGAGGACACTCTACTACTCTCTAAACATGGTGTGGTGTGTGAAATGCCAAGGTACAGGCATGCACCTTCTGTTGTATACCAAGCCAAAAGAGGTGAACATGAATTGAACCTGGGAGATATGAACTAAAGATCATCTAAAGTATTCTGGATTATTCTGGAATTGTTTGCCCATGCATTTTTTCGGGGGTTCTCCTCTAATTTCTTTGTTTTGGCCTGGTCACCCGGTCCCTTGCTTTGACAAAAACAAGTGACGAATCATGGAGCACTTCTGCCGATGCTCATTGGCAGAAGGATTAAACCACCGGACCTCAAACATCTCCTGACGATGCTGAAGGAATGACGAGTCAACAGGGGAAAGCCAGCAGAAAATGACAGCCAGACGTTGGAATGGATACAAGCAGAAGATAATGATCTGTTGCGTTTGTTTGGGAAGAACATTATTTTTGCAAAAATTGGGTTATCATGGATTATCTCCGAAGATGTGCAGGGAAGATTGGAGCCGGTAGCCGAAGGACCGTGAAATCAGATTATGGTCATTAAGACATATTGAAAATCATATTAGAGTAACCAATCACACTAGAATATTTGACCAACTCATGGGAAGGTTGCTTGTGTGCCTCAAATTCTGCAAAATCGTGCTGTGTTGCAATCTGTGAAAAGGTTGGGTTCATGATTTTGCAGTGCCGGCCGCGTTTCAGATCTATCATGACTTTGTCTGTTCACTTATATTTCTTCTGTAAACATCCCTCTCTGGAGAAACTCACTACAGTTCAAAGACATTTCAAACGGGAAGATAAGGGTTGTTACATAGTCAAAAGATATCTAAAGATATCTAACAAATATCTAACATGAAGAACCTTAAAGATATTGAATGAGATATTTCAGAATCCAATGTTTTCAGTTTTTTTTTCCTCAGTTTCTGTTGTTTCCTGCTTAGCTAGTTACAGCTACTTGATTCCCCATGTATTGATCTCCATCCCAACCATTGTTAACCATGATAAATACAAAGAACATACTAATGAAATTCCCAGGTTTACTAGTTAAAATCCATTCTAGATCCCCATTTTTGAGGTGAAATCACCATTTTCACCAGCTAAATCCATCCACTCTTGCCTTCCCTGGCCTTGTTGGGGACGCCGGCCAGGGCTGTCTCGAAGTCCGAGAGATTCGTGACCTTCTTCTGGGCCACAGAGGTGATCACCGCGGAGACGGGGATCTGGAGACCAAAACTGAAGCCGCTCTGGGCCACGTAGATGCCACCTCGACGCACGACGTGAACACGTGAACGTTGGCAGCCGTTGGCGTTGGCACACACACACAAACCAAACATCATCACACAAACGAAACATCTACAAAGCAGAGTAAAAATGGAAACTTGTTCATGTTAACGTAATGGTTCAGCAAAGTTGATTAGTGGTTGACTAGTGGTTGTGGTTGATAATTGTTGATCGTGGTTGTTGATATGATAACAATGATGATAACAATAATAGCACCTAAGTTAGTTGACAAGATCCATATCTTGTCAAGTCAATAGTAGCTTTACTGTTAAAATCAATGTCAATCACTATTCACCAACATGCAACTTAAGAAGGGTCAAAAATAGATGGTTAGTGGTCGATTAGTAGTTGACTTGTTGTTTAATAGTGGATCATAGTATTCCTCGCATCATAATGCCCCCTAAGTTGGCTGATACCTTTAAGAACCACAATTAGGAATCTGTGATTGGTGGTTGATTCCTTGTTAAAGTGGTTGGTGATTAATGTTTGACAATTGGTGGTAGAGATGGGAAAAGATAGGATACTTCTGGAATGATAGGAAAGGTCCTAAGTTAGATGGTAGGTAGGTGTCCAGAATGGGTAACATCGTAGCGGTTCATTATCTTTCATGATTTCAGCAGAATTTAGTTTCTGGTCCAGTCAATGAAGCCAAGAACATACCTGACGGAGGGTTACAAACAATTCTCCCTATTCCTCCCTAGTATTTCAGGAAAAGCGCCTAAAACCGTTCTTGGCGGTTCAGTCACACAACAATGCAATTTGACTCATCCTCCCATCATCTCCCATCAAACCACGGTCAAAATCATGCGCTTGAAGGTGGTTTGGAAATTCGAGGAAATCCCGACCAGTTTCAGCTGTTTTCCAACTACCCCAGGAAGATGAACAACAAATACATGGGACATGGGGGCAATTCTTTAAATGCCCCCTTTTCACCAGTGGTTTTGAGCCATTCAGAAGGACCAGTTTAAGTCATGGACTCACCAAGGAGAATCTGACCCCGCGACCGCCCATAGAGCTTGGCTGGTTCAACCGAGCAACGGTCCAGGATCGGAATGTTGTACGTTTTGCAGGTATGATATGACAAGACGTGGAAGACGCCGCCACCACATTCCACGAAGTCGTGAGAGATCCTGGGTGATTGAAATATTGGCTGATTTGGCTGGTGACGAATGGACCACGAATGGTACGCTCAATCCACCCCACAAAAAATGGGGGTCAATGATGATGGGGGTCTACAGGAAAACGACAAACGACTTGATGGCTGTTGCCGAGCCAAGAAGCAACTTATGAAAGTCCACGACTCGCAAGTGGATGTTCATGACTTCACCGGCGCGGGAGAGCTTGATGTTCACTTCGTGATCCACAGCTGTGTCCAATTGCTCTTCCAAAATCCTGGAGCTGTGCTCAGGCGGCGATAGGATCCCCGGATGGGTTTGGACCTTTGAACCTCTGCGTGAGCTGCGGATAGAAAAGGCTAAGGCGTCTAAGTGGCAAACTGCAAAGCTCTACATGAATGAATCAAGGAAAATGTCTAGTTTTGGAGGTTTCCTAGTTCCAATATGGTCCAATATGTTCCAATGTTGTCTGTAGCGGCACTGTAGCGACACGGTTGCGACCAAAATCACACCAGAAAGAAACCTGGAGACCAAAAACGGTGCCCCCAAAAGGATGGTGAATACACAAGAATGACTCAAGCTTGACAACATGTTGTGGTCCGCAGGTGTTGGGGTTTGGCTCCCAAGTTTCACTAAGGTTGGAGTGAAGATTTGCTGGTGATATCGCCAGAAAGTGGATGCCATGTCCAAGACTGGATCTTGGTAAATCATTGTGGTAAAAGTAAAAACCAGCGGTATTGACCTAGGTGGTGATCGAAAATACCCTCTGGTTGTGACTAACATAGCCATGGAAAATCCCCTATAAATGGAGGTGTTAATGTGAAAATCATCCAAAAATCAGCCATTTTCCATGGCTATGTTAAACAACCACAAGGTATATCTATCCTTTTTGGTGCCACCCATGATTTTTGTTTGAGCAAATGCATCCTGCTCTCATTTGCTTGAAAACCGAGCAGCACAAAGTTCAAGCACGGCTTTCCCGCCACTTCCAGCAGGACGTCGCCAGGCTTCAGTTTCCTGGGGCAGTCCGCGTACCCAATTTGTAGCTTTCTTGCAATGGAGGGCCCCAACCAACTTGTTTTTGTCATTTTCAATAGGGAAACATCTAGGAAACATATAGGGAAACCATGGAAACCACTGGTTTTGGGTGTCCCAATCTTGAGAAACACTCAATGTGCAATTGCTGGGATGTGATCCGAGAAACTTACCCTGCCCTGAATGCGATGCGCGATACCAAGGACATCAACATGGCTATGGGTCAAAACCCAGGTACAGGATACAAGCGGCAGGCAAATGGATGTTCCTTACCTTCCAAAAATGGATAAACATGGTCTGATCTGCTGCTGGAACCACTGTCGCTGATGAAAAATGCCACTTGCTGACCGTGACTCTGCTCAGCTTCTGTTCCACGGATGACATTTTCCACCACCAGAAGGCCTGACGACAAAGGAGACATCACATCGTGTGCCTGTCGAACAACTGGACAGGACCCAAATCCAGATGGTCTTGTAGTGGAAATCTGTGAACATCTTGCACGCGTGGCAATAATCCCAAGAATATAGAAACCCATAATTTCGGATGGTTTGGTGATCCGTTTCCCACATAACAGGTTTGGGAATCTTATGGATACAATCCCATCCCCTGTTCATCTAAAACACCCCAAGAACCATGGTAAAAAGGGGATGGAACCACATCTTTCGGACCATAGAATGGAGGTGTTAATATGAATGAGGGATGGGATTTGTTTAGCTATTCAACCAGTATCAACATCATTGACCAATATATCTAATCAGTATTTATAAGCAGTATACAACTATTCAACCATATTCAACCACTAATTAGTTCGTAGTTGATGGGATTACCTCATGGTCTCCCCGTTCACGCACCGCGCCGTGCGCCTTTCTGTCGATCAGACACCGAGGCGTCGGGGCTTAAAGCCAAGACTTCGGCTTCTTGTTCAGCAGTGAAACCTGCGGCCGCGGTGAGTTTCCAGGTGTCGGCCTGTGCCGTTTAACGAGGTTTGGGATGAGCTGGTGGGCTTCACCTCACCTGGTGGATCCTGTTGTTTTCAATGAAACCAAAAAAGGAGGTGTTTAATGTACTAATATGTCATGATTGTTTGGACCAAACTTTAAAAAAAGTGAAACCCAAGCAAAATTGTTGGGTTTCCATAGGAAAAAATATCTTCCAGACACCCGTGTTGTGGGTTTCAACTTAGTTTCCAGGGTAAGGTTGAACCCCAAAGAGGTAGATACCACAGTCCACCGCAGGTCATACCCTGACCTTTCTAAGGTCATGTAGCCCCAGGGTCAGCAAGAGGCGAAATGTCAGTCTGCGGCTTACAATTGGTCAAAACTCCTTGTATATAGGGTGTCCATCCTGCTTCAAACTAGAACGTTGGTCCTGTCACATCTCCACATATTGGGTGAACGACACTTATATTTTACAGGGGGTTTGCTGAAAATCCCTGACAAATCAAAGATGTCCTCTGAAAGTCTTAGCTCTTCATTGCACATCCATCCTCTTCAGAATTCGCTGCTATACAAACATTCACATACATTCAATAAGAACCCTAAAAATGTTCACCCGGGTCGCATCCAGATTCCCCCCCAAAACCCCCCCCCCCCCCCCGGCGGTTCACCCAATCTTCGTAGCATATCAAAGGGTTGGAAGAGCCACCTCGCCAATAGACTTCCTGGAAGATTCAGAGGATGATTGTTCATCTAGCACAGGGGTAGGTGAATGGCCCAACAGAACATGACCCAACTATGGGGATACAATCTGCAACAGATACTTGAAAGTGATTTCATGGAATACTTGGGTCTTTCTGAACATGTGCAACTGTGCAACTGTTTATATGAAGGCATGAGTCAAGAACGGGTATAGTAATTGTAAGACAATGCAACTTGATGGGAATGTAGCAGCTTAGCTTATGTATACTCGGAAATCACAGAAATGGGGATGCATAAATTCACTTCATAGCTGCCTGATTACCCGCTTCAGGCCCACTTTCCTACAGCATCCTCCGGCCATGTGTTGTTTTTTTTCCCGATGATTGAGAGGTGTCTCTAAAGCAAAAGTCCAAGAGGCCTCTAGGCGGCAATGGAATTTCATTTGGATGACTTTTCAGCCACTCCAACACCTCAGCTGCTGCTGAAATTGGGTGAATTGGGTTGGCTTCTTTGGAGATTCCTCGCGGCTCGGAGCCGCCCATGGATTTACGCTTTAAAAAATCCTGCTAGGCCGCAGCCATCCGCAGCCCCTATCCAAACATCGTCCAAAACGGTCCAAACCATCAAACCTGGGCAACCATGACAGTCAACCAGTTTCCCAGGCCGTTTCCAAATCAAAGAGTTTCCATTCCCCTCCCATCTCAGAACCAGCTGGTACCAAGCTGTCCCATTCTTGACAACGGTTTCTACCCTCTAGTAATTTAACATAGCTATTGAAAATGACCATTTATAGTGGATTTTCCCATTAAAAATTGTGATTTTCCATAGTTATGTTAGTTTGCCAGAGGGTTTTCCGCAACTGCAATTTGATCATATCCTCAGCCCTTGGCCGGTTGTTCATCCTCATTGTTGTAGGTTGTGATTCAAAAATTCCCCACCAAAACGTCCTGAACTCTCCACAATGTTCGAACTCCTTCATGATGAAATCATCTTAAATGGCCCAAAGAATAATCAAATTCCATGCACTCCCCATTTTGGATGATTAAATCATCTTAGATCTTGACTTAGATCCTCATCTTGTCACCTTGTCGATTCAATAGCTATTTTTACACCAGATTCTTGACCGAATCCACCACCTACCACTCCATTCACCAGTCCGCTCCAACTTGGATTTTCAATCCGGGGCTCAAAAAAAATACAAAATTTTCCCACACTTGATTCCCTAGTAATTACATATATCATATATCCTATTGGGAAAATATTAAAAATCGCCGACATTGATCAAACCCATGTATCTCAGTAGCTGGTATCTTATTGAATCATACTAAATCATATTAAATCTATACTGTCTAACTATAATTGCTCATGAAACAATATGAAACAATCCACACCCAAAAATCCCATCCAAACCCAGCGACATAGACCGCCCGGTCCAGGGGTAGGAAGAACGCGCTGGCAGCTTCGTGCGCGCCCCCCGCGTTCAGCGCGATGCAGTTCCCCGAGCGCGCGATCACCGGCGAGCCGCTGGAGCCGCCGGAGGTATTGGACCCGGCTCCTGGGATGGATGGGAAGATGGGACGGGGTGAAATCGGAGGAAAAAAATGGTGAAATTCATGGCTTTATAGTGATTTAATGGTATGTATAATGGTTGCTCTGTGTTCTATTTAGTAGATTCTTTACAAAATCTTGCATGTTGACGACTTTGGGTAGTTTTTGTAGGGGAAGATAGTTAACATGGACCGGCCAGAGTGAGGGCAAAATACACATCCCAAAAATGCAATATTAAATCATCATGTTTACATCGAGGACAGCCAACGTGGACCAAAAGACATGGGGTCCCAAAATCGTTAAGAAGGACAATTCCTGGAGTTTCTCAAGGAGAGTGAAAAATATGCAAGCGTTCCATGTTGATGGAGAGTTGTGCATTTCAGGTTTCATGTGAAATCATATTTGTTCGTTTTTCTTTTTCAGCCATGTTATTCTGGAGGAGTGTACCCAAAAAACACCAGGGTAAAAGCTGCGCAGAAAAATGTGAATTTGATGGGTTCATAGTGGTCAATGGTGGTTCATAGTGGTTATAATAGGGGTTGAGAAGGGAAAGGCTTTAGAATGCTTTCGAGACCCTTTCACTGTTTTGAAGCTAGAACAACTGCTACTGAGCGTGCTGAGGTACTGTTGCTCAACATTCAAAAACCTCCAGCTAGCCCCGAAGCCCGCAACATGGCTATGGTTCAAGTCCGTGGGGCATATGGGGCATCCAGATTCCTCCCCCTGCCTGCATAGAAGGTGTTCTCATCCTCATAGTTGTCATGGTACTCCGGACAATTTCTGTCCGTCCGCGCAATGGTGGCAGGAAGAATCTGGATCTTCTCGGCATTGTCATTACCGATCACCTGGTCGACCCATCAAAGTGTAAAGCCCAGCAGTTGCTGGTACTTTTCACCCATTTTGACTGGTACAGACTGAGTGTCCTGGTATAATAATTAGTTTGATCTGGCAACAAAACATCCCAAATCTACGATCTGTTCATGTATTTTCTGATTTAAGAGCAAAAAACAAGAAACTCGAGAGGTATATCGTCGACCAATGGGTGGCTTTCCATTGCCAGTCGATACCAACACCGGGCCCTGGGCCCCAAACTCCTGACCCTGAGGACTCAACAGATTGCAAGATCTTCATGCTGATCAACTTGGATATCTGGACACTTTACATTTAACAGCCATTGTTTTCGCTAGTTAATGATATGTCAGATTGCTGGGAAATTGACCAGGAAACTCAGGAAACCCGGTTTATCCAAAATTTGGAGTAACAAAACAAAAAAAATGGCAAAACATGGTAAAAACTCGAAATATCTTGAAGTTATACCTTGAACATCTGGAACCAATCCATTGATCATGGGTTTTTTTCACCGCTTGATCCTCACTGCCCGCAGGCTCCGCAGAGTTTGCAGCCCAGGATCCAGAACTTCTGTCCCCACGCGCCTGGCCAATGGGGATTGAACCATGAAAATTGTCCAGTTCCTACGGGGGGTGCTGCAATTATCTGCAATTTGTTATTTCGGAATTGTCCACCATGATACTTGCAATGTTTACAGTAAGGTCAAGGCTTCAAGATGTTTTTCTTTGAAACAAGAACACACTATCAAAGGCTCTTCTTCACGAATTTCAATTTTCCCACGACATTTCCTGCACCATGACTTCTTGAACCCAAAATGGGCCAATCTTTTCAAAGAAAACCAGGTGTCCAGCTAGTTCGAAGTCAAAAAAAAACAAGTTTACCACAGTTTCCAGAAAATCTGCACCATACCAGTATCACTATCACCTTCAACAACACATGTTCCCCTTCCCAGGTGTTTCCCAGCACCCCCCGCCCTTCATCGCTCCAAGCTGCAGCTCGGAGGGTACCACCGCTATGGCCGTGGGCGGCGTGAAACGCAGCTCCGTGGCGTCGAATTGGAAGAGACCGAAGTCGTGCACCGGGTCTCGGTAGACCTCGGCACGGGAGCACTTGATGACAGGCTGGTGAAATCTGAATGTTTTTGGATCGGTTTTGTTGGGATTTGTTGGGTATTTCGAAAAAGCTGTAGACGGGTTGGATCATATGTTTAGTGATTAGTATAACAAATTGGCTCCTGTTTTGTAGATTTCAACTGATTTACACAGAAAGGTTTTGTAAAATTTTATGAACTTGTAAAAATATGTCAAGAGAAAACAGCAAATGCGTTTCGAGATGGGTGTAACTCATAGGGATTTTCCAGAAAGCTGATGTAACTCATAGGGAATGGGAAGGACGAGAGTATGATCCCTTCTCCATCTTCTCCCCAGATTAAACATTGCCCTAGAAAGCCTGGTGTGCTATTGGATCTATGCTCATTTTGGGCGCCGAAGATGGAATTGACTCATCGGGGGAAGGGATAATACGTGACAATACACAAAGAAAATGCTTCATCTGGTGATACCCAAGTCATGAACTGCTGACTCGTTTCATTTCATGGAAGACTCAGAGTTCCAAGGTGCAGGAGACAATTTCTGACCACGTGCAGCTGACTCACCTAGAAGGGCCTTCAAAACAACCAGACCATCAGACTTCCCGTTGCCTCACACCATGTCACCGGCCAAATCGGCAAATCATCATGCTCATAGAAGGTCGCCCTTGCCCGAATGGGCCCGGTCCTTGGTTCTTGCACCAGGAACTGACTGTAGACGTTTGAGTCATGGTTCCCTGGTGAACCACCGTAGGCATCCGTAGTTCACAGCGTGTTTGAACCAGGCACTGTGAAGCCTTGCTGCCAAAGTCTCGTGATGATGTGTCGATTGGTAAGGATAAGTGCTTCCTGACGGGTTGGCATTGCTCAGGATTACCGGTTCACAGGAAGAAGTAGTGCTCTTATCTTAAAGCTGACAACTATAATATAAACAGAACCTAAGAAACAAAACACACACATGCTGCACCTGACAAGTGTATAACACTGAATAAACATTCACTAAAAACAAAAACTCACATCATATCATAACATACATCATATCATCATCATACATCTTGAATGAGAATCTTAAATGAAAATCCATCATCAGGGCCCACCAGTCCCGCCATACCCGCCTTTGGATTGTCCAGGCTCACCACAAAGCCGGTTCCATCCCAAACGCCCGCAGCGCAGTCTTCGAAGGAGCGCACCTCGGTGTGGGATCTGTTTCACCCGGGAAACCATGGGGTAAACTAGCCCAATTTTGTAATAGAGTTGATGGGATTTTAGTTTCAACCCTTGCAACTTATATATAAATTGTATAAATCTTAAGAAATCTGTTGGGGTTTTAGGAACAATGTGGTTGTTTCAACCTTTATATATAAATCTTTGGGGTTTTTAGGAACAATGTGGTTGCTTGGTCCTGGAAATATGATGAAATATGGATACTGGCATGTTTTTTGTTGGGCTTCTGACCATCAAATTTGGTGGCTTTGGCATGGCTATCCTAACTTCTCTGGGAGGTCATAGATCATCAGAAATCCACATTTCATGATGGTGTGTAGACCCCAATCAAGAACCAGCAGTTTCGGGTTCCCTATCTTTTGCAAAGGGTCTATCTATCAGGTGGTTGGGAAACTCTATTCGTAGCTCCAACTAGCTACCCATTTTGTGTTGGGAATACCGATACCCATAGCTCCTTGGCTCCCGCTTCACCACTCAGCCGACCCAAGCGATTGGTCCCTTGGTTGGTTTCAAGTCCCAACCAATGTCAGAGAATAAAGAATAGTATGTCAAATCTTTGATGAAAACTTCAGTTGTTATCTCCTTTATATGTCATATGTCAAGTCAACAACCATCATCCTTGGTGGTGGACGTCCATTCCAGCAAAACCCACGGTATTTTCTGGTTTCAATCTACAATTCTTCACGTACAATGACATAAAGATTACGATATTTTATGCCTCCATTTTTGTTCAAAACACATGGTAACACCCTATAATTTCATCACATCCTCATTCTCTAGGTGTCAATTCTCATTGACTCTGCGTGCAAGGCACCGCCGTCACTCGGATGGCCACGATGGCGTTCTTCACCTGGTCGATGACATCGGCCCATTCTGCGGAAATCGCCTCGTGGCGGTGCTTGGCAAAAACGCCGGTGATGGGTCGGAGATTGGGCAATTGTTTTCATTGTTTTCTGGGAAAAATGTGGAAAAGTGATGATGAACCCGGATGGATTTAGGGATAGCCTAATTTTCACCACACAAACTCATTTTAGAGAAGTCCTCCGCTGGAAATTCATGTGTGTTTGCCCCCCCTGGATATCAGGATGTCTTGAATGTTTTCCAAAAAAAACTGGGATGAACTCAGGATGAGAAAACACCCACCACAGGAGCAAATCCCTTTCTACTGGTTGTCTTCAGAAGTGTTGCCATATCGGATTAGTGCATAGTCCCCATTAAACCAGCTGGTAGAGTCCTGCCTATTTTACTTAAAATCTCTAGCATAAATCCTCAGTATTCCTCAGTTTTGGTCCGGAATTCAACCCTTTTCATTCTGTGGAATCCCCATAAAGCACCCCGCAATCCGCTGGTCCATCATAGTAATTTCATAACATCGAAAAATCCACAATCTCATGATGAATCAATTCATCGACATTCCCCCCATTCCCATCATTTTTTGGCCCAAGAAAACCCGCCATCCCAGGCAGCCGTCTTAATCCCAGGTGCTGCATTGGGCGCTGTGATGTCCACTTCATATGACTCAGAATTTCCTGGGGAGCCACTGCCTCTCAGGTCGAGCCTGACGGCGACTTGTGGCAAGACTCCACCGGCAGGATTTGACGATGATTCTTTGGGGGGAAAGATGGAACGATGTTGAAATGGAACCAATAATACTATCAATAAAAGAAATATCTAGAATAATATTGTAAAAAGCAACAACTATCTGACTATCTAATAATAGTCACAATAATCTGCAAGCATGCAAACATATCCAAACCTTGACATGGAATAAACAAACCAACAATTGTGGGTCGAGACACTGGACACCCCCAAAAGCAAGTGCTCAAGATCCCATGGCTGATCTTAGAGACCCTGCAAACATGTTTTATTTTGCACAAAACAAAACGTAGCAAAATATCATATTCATCTACATTCATGCATAATTATTGTTCCATTTAATACATGTTGATTCTATGTTCATTATTCATGTATAAAAATAACTATTACATTCCATTCATATTTCAATCTTGCTTTAATCTGCCAAACCAAGGTTTTCACAGGAACCATCAGACTTGCCCGTGAAACACGAGATCCGTCCTCGTCAAAGCTTCAGATGCCTTGGTTGTTTTTCTGACGGACATATGAACTCGTAGCGTCCAAATCCCTCCAATGTCAGGTTCCATTCACGTTTGGCGGCAGCTATGGGAGCGCCCTTAGGGTTCAGCCAGTGGGTAGCAAATCATATATTTCTCTGATATATAATACACATTGACCAATATATCTGTGCCCACAAGATATGAACCTAGGCGCAAACCGTCCCGCCGGTCACCGCCTGTCATGTCCCATCCGCGGGGCTTCACCGAGGCACCATCTTCAGCTTTTTGGCAGGCGGTTCCCGACTGATGAAATCAGAATCACTGAATTCCTGGCGATGCGCCGGCCAAGCGCGGCCAGGAGTTGGTTTACAGATCTCAACAAAATGGGGATATTCTCATGTTATCCAATACATAATACATACCAATCATTGTGTACAAGAAGAAATTACATTACCATCAATATTATTAATATAAAAACAAGGACATTCTCCACTTTGCCACTCTTCGCCGTGCCTCTAGATCAGAAAGTGCTGAATTGCCTTCGGGCGATGGCTGGATTGGTGATAAATAGGAACTGATCAGCGGGAATTCTATCATGTATATGTATGATAATCACTGGAAATTAGCTTTATTTTTCGATATTATAAATCACTGATTGATACTGATTGGTGATGAATCTAAATATCAGCTGGGATGATGTGTTTCATCGTTTTTGTTGGTCATCTATTTAAATCATTCTGCACGGCAGTTGGTTATGGAGCAGAACCCTGGTGAGACCCTGTAGTTTGCCATCCAAATACTAGTAGCTGGTTGTTGTAGTTGTTCAGCACTGAAACAGCGTAGTTTTTGACCAAACACATCCAATCACAATGTCTGAAGCTGCTGACACATGTGCGTCAACTCTGAAACTGTTTTCTTCCGCAAGTTCGGCAATGGATTCGAGTCACGGCAAAGAACACAAGGAACCAAACCGGAACTCATCCCTTTGGTGGTTTCAAATATGACTTGCTTTCCATGTCCATCTCTACTTGGTATCATGAACCCCAACTTGACTATAAATGATGGAATGGATGACTCAAATACCATCAAATATCAATCAATAAAGAAATGCCAAGAGACCATCTCTGCGCTTACTTGAGACCGCATTCATCGACGCACTTGGACATCACGCTGTGTCCAGTGCAAGCCATCTATCTCGAGCCATCCAAATGTCGACAGCTGCGCAGAACACATTGTGCCATATGCCATGGGTCCCGGTACCACATCACACAGCACAGTTGGACAGTTTCAAGGATAAACAGATGAATGTGATGCTAGCAGCACTTGGATACACTTGAATGCTGACAAAAAACAGAACATGAACATCAATAATTATTAAAACAAATATATATATATATATTATATGATAGTCAATTTATATGCCAATAAGAGTTCACACCTTCTTTTCAGGACCTATTCGCTCCCAATTCCCTTTCGCCATTGGCCTTTGATGGGGGACCTGGCTCAGGCATCTGAAACCACCGCAATGCAACGCAACAGTGCTGCCATGCGGCAAGTGCTGAAAGAGTGACAACGCCGTGGCCCAATCCTAGGGCGAACGGCAATCACATGCGGCTGGCTGAAAATTTCCCTATTCAGTTTCATGTTTTTCCCATGAAAAACGTATATCCAGCAGTTAGTTCAAAGATTTCCCAGCCACGTTTGATGACCGGAGAGTAGACCCGGCTGAAATTCACTCGGTTTGTTTAAGGGAAAAGACTGGCTGCATCCGATGGAATTTCGGACCCAAAACCACCTCTTGGCGTCCTGAGACTTTGAGCAAGGCCCAATGGTACCATGACAGAAAGTTCTGGAATCGCGAAGCTTCGATATACGACCTTTACAATCCTGGACTTACCCTCTGGTTATGACTAACATAGCCATGGAGAATCCCCGCACTAAATGGAGGTTTCTAGCTGGGAAAATCATCCAAATTTAGCCATTTACCATAGCTATATTAAATAACCAGAGGGTAAATGGTAATGAACGACTTTTGCATCTGATGCTCCTCATCTATATATAATATTATATAATCCATCTCATCCACCTGATCAAAAGGAATGATCAAATTGGGTTTCTCAAGAAATCCAATAGACATGCCACCAAGGCTTTAGGGTTTCTACCTGCAGGGAGTTGTCGTTGTCAGTGATGGAACTAAAGCCCAATCAGGAGTAATCCAGCCATTTACAACTGAAATAGTGATAATCCACGGATCGTACCCCCATTTGCTAGGTCCTCCTACAGTCGCAAATTGGATTATTCAGTTCTTTATCACCAATGGAGCTTAAGATTTTGGATGTACCGGTTACCGGGGGGTGCCATCATCAGCCACAAGTAGTACCCAGTTTACGAATGCTATGCACTGCAAACTGACATTATAAGCCAACCAATGCCAAGAGTCGTCTCTGGAAGCCGCCAGCGCTCCACCATACCTATTACAGTATATAAAGGCAAACGACTTTGCAGCTGTCAATGCTGCAGATTGAAGCAGTTGTGGGTGAAAAAACTTGTTGCCCTGGTGAACATCACACAATGGAACCGCGGATAGTCAATGTGGGCATGTTGCCCAACCTTGGCACATTTGGCAAACTATTTTGGATTTTTGGCTTGTACTTTTGTACCCAAGGACGGTCTGATGAAGTATGTCTACTATTGTTTTTCTCACACTTTTGGGGAAGTATGGCGAATCCTAGCTACTCCGCAAACATGTTCATCCTCAAGTGAATATCAAACAATTCTCCATTTGTATCCATGTGTAGCAATAAAGTATAAAACAACTCAATGAATCCGTGTGCCCCCCCACCAGTCACCTTTCCAAATGCCCTGCGGAAATCCAACATGGCTAGCTGGAAACTCCCCCATTTAGTTCGATGATTTTCCCATTCAAACGCACATTTATCGGGGATTTCCCAGCACGGAGTAGTCACCAAGTATTCTCTCTTAGATTTGGCACCATCAGTAGGCTTCAAGGCTCACGTCACCAAGGTGGGTAGGAGTTGGCTCACCACCATTTGGTCCAGCAGCCTTCACTTTTTGACCAGAAGTTTGGTGATTGCGAGGAGGGAGATACCGCCAAATCTACTCTGAATAAACTATCATGTGAATCATGGCTCAAAAAAAACAGTGAAAACCTGAAAGAAGGCATTGGAAAATTCCATGGTGAGGTCGTTGTGAGGTCATCCTTTCATCTACCCCAGAGAAAGGGCAAGTTATACCATCTACGCCATGATGTAAGGATCTATGTTCATAGGGGAAAACAAAGGTTTGGAGGCCCCCATTTTTTCAGGAAAATGTCAGAAGAGCAGGAAACAAGATACAGCCACCAGCTTTGGCAGTTGAGTGTCTCCACTTTTGGGGGACTGAAAGACCAATCGGCCCATGGTCTGTTGGATCTATGCTGAAACTTCGCAGCCATAATCTATTACTTGGTGTGCCCGCATCACAAGGTGTGCCTCAATGCACTGCCTCCCTCTCTTCCTTTGACCTGCACAGCTCTGAGTAAGGCTCAACAGGAGCCCATGGCACGTCTGGCATGCGTCATAGGTTTGATGAGAAGATAATGCTGAAGAAAGGCTGGAAATAAAACCAGAAATGACCATCAGGTCCCGTGTTCTCCTGAAGCCTTCCCACATGCAAATGTCTAAGGCCCAATCACAAGCTATAACCGCAGAAGTGCATGCGGGAAGTGTCAGCCTTAGCATGGGGTCACTACAAAACATCCAAGAAAATTGCAGTCACAAACCTCCCAAACTGGCGAGAATCGTCAGCAATCTTTCCGCCCACATTGGCCGGCAGGATCCGCAAATAAACTGAGACCGGAACCCAAGAGCCAGATGCATCTCACGAAGGAAGGCGATTGAACCTGTCCATTCGCCACCTTAAGTGTCTGTGAAAAAACCTGTGGAAATGGCTCCAAGTTTGTACCGGGACAAGAATCGCACGTGGTCATCACATGTTCAGCCTCCCACCAGAAAGATCAGCCATGGACTACATATCCACTGGGATACGAGTCAGAACTGATTCAACCCTGATCCAAAGAATCACTTGACCCGGTACTGCCATGGAACAAGGTTCTAATATGTTCTAATGGTCCAAGCATCTGCATCTGCTTGGAGGCACGTCCCAAATGGCGAGTAGTTCATTCAAGTTTCGAAGCCAGTTCTATATCTAGACATCGGTTATTGAATGTTACTGCTTATTGAATGTTACTGTACTATCCAGCTACAAACTGGGATGCCTTCCAAGCAAACCCGTTTAATCCTGATCTCAGTCCCGAACAGTTGCCACAACATGAAATCATCGATCCGAAGCTCATGGCACTGCGTGGAACGTCCAGTCTGAGCAAAGGCGGAGATTTTTTCAGCATCTGAGAAAAAGTGATTTCTTTAGAAGAGCAAATTACAGGTTGAAGGCATAAACAAACCAGTGGCTCTGGCATAACCAATTGTTTGGTTCAATGTTGGAACCGTCAAGATTGTGAGTATGTACAGAAGCGCAGTCATTTTGGGACAAGTGAAATATGGTTGCTCCTATCTTGCTTGAGTCAAAAAAAAGTTGAGAAGACTAAGAACCCCCAACAAAATGAATGTAAAATCTAAGGCAAGTATTGATACCTTCTGGTTATGTAACGTAGCTATGGAAAATCACCATGCTATTCATGGGTAAATCCTCATCATCGATTCGAATGGGCCATGTTCCACAGCAAACTGTTGAATAACCAGAGGGTATAATCATTAATCCCATAAAACATGTCATCATATCATATTATATCCAGTTGTATTTCTATTACCCTCTGGTTCTTTAACATAGCCATGGAAAATCCCTGAACTAAATGCAGGTTTCTAGCTGGGAAAACCATCCAAAATTAGCCAGCTATTCCATGGTTATGTTAAATAACCAGAGGGTATAATAATTAATCCGATAAAACAAGTCATCATATCATATTATATCCAGTTATATCCAGTTGTATGCCTATCATATGTGCATGAAAATCTCACAAAATCAAGGCATCAAAAAACTACATCGACCCAAGGTCATCGCTGCCGCATGATGGCCAGCTGTGCCACGGAGCGTGCCCAAGGACTGTCACCTAGGGGTCGAGCTGTCAGGTGTCCAAGTGGTACATGGAATCCCCGTCAAAAAAATGGGGTTCACTCAGTTCACTCTCCGAAAAAATATGACCAAATCGGCTTACTGGTGCTTAGTAGGGAATGGGGGAATGACCTACAATAACCATGAATAATCATCCCATTCCCCCATTCCCTACTAAGCACAAGTAAGTCGGGATGGCAGGTGATTTTAGGGACACTAGCCTGGGAGACGTGGAGGTTTCCATGAAAGTACCCCAATAGCTGGATGGTGAATCATGGAAAAAAAACTGGATGATTTGGGGGTAGCTCCATTTTCGGACACCCCCACATATTACAACTGGCAAATACAACATGGCTGATCATACACTTACCCTTCACTTCAAAGAAAGCTGGCAGGACAGTCCATATTCCTCTATCAAAATGACCCCAAAAAAAAATCAACCATTCGCCCGTCACTCCAGCCAGTTGCAGGGAATCCCGAGGCTCCTGCCATACCCATCTTCCTGCACACCTGATGCGACCTGGATGCGATGTCAGCACCACGACTAGATGGGTTGTGCGAATGCATGGCATAGGATCGCCCTTCGGTAATCAAAAACATGGCTGGCTATGAGAAATCCTCGAACTACCAATAGATGGAGGTTTAGTTTAAAGGGGAAAATCAATCAAACTATTGCTGGTGTATTTTTCCAGCTAAGGGTTCTCATGTTTTCCTGAGGCCCAAATCTCCAAATTCATCACGGGTGTTTTGTCCGTGGAATCCGGACGAAGCCGAAAAAAAACGAGCGGC
Organism: Symbiodinium sp. clade C Y103; assembly: GCA_003297045.1. NCBI lineage: Eukaryota > Dinophyceae > Suessiales > Symbiodiniaceae > Cladocopium > Cladocopium sp. clade C. The sequence continues at coordinate 55,957 of BGPT01000606.1, read as the reverse complement.
CCTTTTGTATAAGCAGAATTCTGGTAATGATGAAATTCTGAATACATTACTACATATACATATACTATGTCAATTATATTCAATTATTCTGATGATTGGTAATTCATACAATATGAAGGACATTGTAGGACTATTATATTCGTAAACCTGAAGTGGCGGAACATGATCTTGGGCTGGTTCCCTCTACTACCAAGCAGGATGCATCACTAACAGGTTTAAGGTCTTCAAAACATTGCCCTGGTACTGGTAAATTCCCAAGTGTTCATTGAGGTAGTGCTGAGTTTCTCCATGTTTTTCTTCCACATCACAGCATGTAGCAGTATGAGATGCTCCAACCCCTTCACAGCTAAAGTTCCATGGCGTTCTTGACGTACACATGCCCAAACCATATGCAATGTCCAGCTCCAGTGAGCATTGAGAAAATGCAGAGTTTTGGTCACAGGCTCAGTCTCCAAATTTGGAGATTTGATGTGATGGTAAATAGAAATACAAATCATAGGATTCTACTATATTCTACTAACAAAGTTCTCAAATGATCGCTGATTGATGCTTCACTGGAAATCTTGGTTTACAACTGGTTTCAACCGATTTTTGTTCTCTTAAATCAATCCATTCTTGGGTCCCCCAGCCACGAGCGAGTTGTGCATGGAGTTGTCTGCTCGAATGCCACGGCGCGACGCTGTGTGGAACGTAACCAACGCCTGAGGCGGGTCGGTTCCAGTGAAGTCCAACCGAAAACATCGGCGCTGAATGGTACGTGTTTCTATCTATGACTAGGGTTCCTATATCCAATATTTTGTTTCACAATTACAGTATCCCAGGAAGTATTCCATAAATTAGATGATCCCCAAATTCTTTATCCTATAATCCAATCCCATACATACTAAACGCTCCCACTGTATGATCCCAAAATGTCCCAGATATGTATAATGCACCTACTAGATGATGTTTCTCCGGGGTGCTCAATATTTCAAGGGGATGGGATTATTTACTGTATCTGTACATGCATGAACAAAAATCGTAGTGTATGATTGGAACGGGCTACAAAATTGTCAAGAAAAACCATGTAAGTGATGACAACAAATTGCCTTCAACTGTTCCACTCATTGCCATAGCTTGCGTCTACAGCAACCCTTCCTCTCAACCCTCGAAAAAGAAACAATCTGAAGGTCCTATGAGGCCTGTTGGACCGAGTTTGGGGCTGTATGTTGGCAACCTGCAGGTCCTATGAGGCCTGTTGGACAGTGTTTGGGGCTGTATGTTGGCAACCTACAGGTCCTATGACGCCTGCTGGACCGAGTTTGGGGCTGTATGTTGGCAACCTACAGGTTCTATGAGGCATGTTGGACAGTGTTTGGGGCTGTATGTTGGCAACCTACAGGTCCTATGAGGCATATTGGACAGTGTTTGGGGTTGTATGTTGGCAACCTACAGGGCCTATGAGGCCTGTTGGACAGCGTTTGGGGCTGTATGTTGGCAACCTACAGGTCCTATGAGGCCTGTTGGACAGCGTTTGGGGTTGTATGTTGGCAACCTACAGGTCCTATGAGGCCTGTTGGACAGCGTTTGGGGCTGTATGTTGGCAACCTACAGGTCCTATGAGGCCTGTTGGACAGCGTTTGGGGCTGTATGTTGGCAACCTACAGGTCCTATGAGGCCTGTTGGACAGCGTTTAGGGCTGTATGTTGGCAACCTACAGGTCCCTATGAGGCCTGTTGGACCCATTTGGGGCTGTATGTTGGCAACCTACAGGTCCTATCAGGCCTGTTGGACAGCGTTTGGGGCTGTATGTTGGCAACCTACAGGTCCTATGAGGCCTGTTGGACAGCGTTTGGGGCTGTATGTTGGCAACCTACAGGTCCTATGAGGCCTGTTGGACAGCGTTTGGGGCTGTATGTTGGCAACCTACAGGTCCTATGAGGCCTCGTGGACCGAGTTTGGGGCTGTATGTTGAACCTGCAGGTCTTATGAGGCATGTTGGACAGTGTTTGGGGCTGTATGTTGGCAACCTACAGGTCCTATGAGGCATGTGGGACAGCGTTTGGGGCTGACTGTATGTTGGCAACCTGCAGATCCTATAAGGCTTGTCGGACTGTGTTTGGGGCTGTATGTTGGCAACCTACAGGTCCTATGAGGCCTGTTGGACAGCGTTTGGGGCTGTATATTGGCAACCCACAGGTCCTATGAGGCCTGTTGGCCAGCGGTTGGGGCTGTGTGTATGACAGTGTTTGGGGCTGTATGTTGGCAACCTACAGGTTCTATGAGGCCTGTGGGACAGCGTTTTGGGCTGTATGTTGGCAATCTACAGGTTCTATGAGGCCTGTTGGACAGTGTTTGGGGCTGTATGTTGGCAACCTACAGGTCCTATGAGGCATGTGGGACAGCGTTTGGGGCTGTATGTTCGCAACCTGCAGGTCCTACTATGAAGCCTGTTGGCAACCTACAGGTCCTATGAGGCCTGTTGGACAGTGTTTGGGCTGTATGTTGGCAACCTACAGGTCCTATGAGGCCTGTTGGACAGTGTTTGGGCTGTATGTTGGCAACCTACAGGTCCTATGAGGCCTGTTGGACAGCGTTTGGGGCTGTAGGTTGGCAACCTACAGGTCCCTATGAGGCATGTTGGACAGTGTTTGGGGCTGTATGTTGGCAACCTACAGGTCCTATGAGGCCTGTTGGACAGCGTTTGGGGCTNGCAACCTACAGGTCCCTATGAGGCATGTTGGACAGTGTTTGGGGCTGTATGTTGGCAACCTACAGGTCCTATGAGGCCTGTTGGACAGCGTTTGGGGCTGTATGTTGGCAACCTATATGGGGTTATGAGGCCTGTTGGACAGCGTTTGGGGCTGTATGTTGGCAACCTACAGGTCCTATGAGGCCTGTTGGACAGCGTTTGGGGCTGTATGTTGGCAACCTACAGGTCCTATGAGGCCTGTTGGACAGCGTTTGGGGCTGTATGTTGGCAACCTACAGGTCCTAGGATGCCTGTTGGACAGCGTTTGGGGCTGTATGTTGGCAACCTACAGGTTCTATGAGGCCTGTTGGACAGCGTTTGGGGCTGTATGTTGGCAACCTACAGGTTCTATGAGGCATGTGGGACAGCGTTTGGGGCCGTATGTTGTTGGCAACCTGCAGGTCCTATGAGGCTTGTCGGACCGTGTTTGGGGCTGTATGTTGGCAACCTACAGGTCCTATCAAGCCTGTGGGACAGCGATTGGGCTGTATGTTGGCAACCTACAGGTCCTATGAGGTGTTTGGGGCTGTATGTTGGAAACCTACAGGTCCTATGACGCCTGTCGGACAGTGTTTTGGGCTGTATGTTGGCAACCTACAGGTCCCTATGAGGTATGTTGGACAGCGTTTCGGGCTGTATGTTGGCAACCTACAGGTCCTATGAGGCCTGTTGGACAGCGTTTGGGGCTGTATGTTGGCAACCTACAGGTCCCTATCAGGCCTGTTGGACCGAGTTTGGGGCTGTATGTTGGCAACCTACAGGTCCTATGAGGCCTGTTGGACAGTGTTTGGGCTGTATGTTGGCAACCTACAGGTCCTATGAGGCCTGTTGGACAGCGTTTGGGNGCAACCTACAGGTCCCTATGAGGCATGTTGGACAGTGTTTGGGGCTGTATGTTGGCAACCTACAGGTCCTATGAGGCCTGTTGGACAGCGTTTGGGGCTCTATGTTGGCAACCTACAGGTCCTATGAGGCCTGTTGGACAGCGTTTGGGGCTGTATGTTGGCAACCTACAGGTCTTGTGACGCCTGTTGGACAGCGTTTGGGGCTGTATGTTGGGCAACCTACAGGTCCTATGAGGCCTGTTGGACAGCTGAGGCCTGTTGGACAGTGTTTGGGGCTGTATGTTGGCAACCTACAGGTCCTATGAGGCCTGTTGGACAGTGTTTGGGGCTGTATCTTGGCAACCTGCAGGTCCTATGAGGCCTGTTGGACATGGCAACCTACAGGTCCTATGAGGCCTGTTGGACAGCGTTTGGCTGTATGTTGGCAACCTACAGGTCCTATGAGGCCTGTTGGACAGCGTTTGGGGCTGTATGTTGGCAACCTACAGGTCCTATGAGGCATGTTGGACAGCGCTTTGGGCAGTATGTTGGCAACCTACAGGTCCTATGAGGCATGTGGGACAGCGTTTGGGGCTGTATGGTGGCAATCTACAGGTCCTATGAATGAGGCCTGTTGGACAGCTTTGGGGGCTGTATGTTGGCAACCTACAGGTCCTATGCAGCCTGTGCCACAGCGTTTGGGGCTGTATGTTGGCAACCTACACATGTCCTATGAGGCCTGTTGGACAGCGTTTGGAACTGTATGTTGTGTTGGACAGCGTTTGGGGCTGTATGTTGGCGACCTACAGGTCCTATGAGGCCTGTTGGACAGTGTTTGGGGCTGTATGTTGGCAACCTACAGGTCCTATGAGGCCTGTTGGACAGCGTTTGGGGCTGTATNACCTACAGGTCCTATGAGGCCTGTTGGACAGTGTTTGGGGCTGTATGTTGGCAACCTACAGGTCCTATGAGGCCTGTTGGACAGCGTTTGGGGCTGTATGTTGGCAACCTACAGGTTCTATGAGGCATGTTGGACAGCGTTTGGGGCTGTATGTTGGCAACCTGCAGGTCCTATGAGGCTTGTCGGACCGTGTTTGGGGCTGTATGTTGGCAACCTACAGGTCCTATGAGGCCTGTTGGACAGCGTTTGGGGCTGTATGTTGGCAACCTACAGGTCCTATGAGGCATG
>BGPT01000606.1:17759-51055 GCA_003297045.1 Symbiodinium sp. clade C Y103 | reverse complement strand
CCTACAGGTCCTATGAGGCATGTTGGACAGCGTTTGGGGCTGTATGTTGGCAACCTACAGGTCCTATGAGGCCTGTTGGACAGCGTTTGGGGCTCTATGTTGGCAACCTACAGGTCCTATGAGGCATGTTGGACAGCGTTTGGGGCTGTATGTTGGCAACCTACAGGTCCTATGACGCCTGTCGGACAGTGTTTTGGGCTGTATGTTGGCAACCTACAGGTCCTATCAGGCCTGTTGGACAGCGTTTGGGGCTGTATGCTGGCAACCTACAGGTCCTATGAGGCCTGTTGGACCGAGTTTGGGGCTGTATGGTTGCAACCTACAGGTCCTATGAAGCCTGTTGGTCTGCGTCTGGGGCNTGGACAGCGTTTGGGGCTGTATGTTGGCAACCTACAGGTCCTATGAGGCCTGTTGGACAGCGTTTGGGGCTGTATGTTGGCAACCTACAGGTCCTATGATGCCTGTTGGACAGCGTTTGAGGCTGTATGTTGTGTTGGACAGCGTTTGGGGCTGTATGTTGGCAACCTACAGGTCCTATGATGCCTGTTGGACAGCGTTTGAGGCTGTATGTTGTGTTGGACAGCGTTTGGGGCTGTATGTTGGCAACCTACAGGTTCTATGAGGCCTGTTGGACAGCGTTTGGGGCTGTATGTTGGCAACCTACAGGTCCTATGAGGCCTGTTGGACCGAGTTTGGGGCTGTATGTTGGCAACCTACATGTCCTCTGAGGCCTGTTGGACAGCGTTCCGGGCTCTATGTTGGCAACCTACAGGTCCTATGAGGCTTGTCGGACCGTGTTTGGGGCTCTATGTTGGCAACCTACAGCTCTTATGAGGCTTGTCGGACCGTGTTTGGGGCTGTATGTTGGCAACCTACAGGTCCTATCAGGCCTGTTGGACAGCGTTTGGGGCTGTATGTTGGGCAACCTACAGGTCCTATCAGGCCTGTGGGACAGCGTTTGGGGCTGTATGTTGGCAACCTACAGGTCCTATGAGGCATGTTGGACAGCGTTTCGGGCTGTATGTTGGCAACCTACAGGTCCTATGAGGCCTGTTGGACAGCGTTTGGGGCTGCATGTTGGACAGCGTTTCGGGCTGTATGTTGGCAACCTACAGGTCCTATGATGCCTGTTGGACAGCGTTTGGGGCTGTATGTTGGCAACCTACAGGTCCTATGAGGCCTGTTGGACAGCGTTTGGGGTTGTATGTTGGCAACCTGCAGGTCCTATGAGGCTTGTCGGACCGAGTTTGCGGCTGTATGTTGTCAACCTACAGGTCTTATGACGGCTGTTGGACCGTGTTTGACTTCTTCAAACAGATTGCAGGTCAGGATTTCCGCACGAAGTCCTCTCAAGTGCTCAAGTTGAGCAGGCAATACCCCATGCATTCAGGGTGTTCCAAGTTTTGGACCATCTTTTAACGATAGGAACCCAGCGTTTCTCACTTTCCAGTCGGAAAGCACCTTCTCCCAGCTGTTGGCTTTGCTGCAAATGCTGACCTTCATGCGGCCAAGCGGGTACCCTCTGATAGAATCCCATATACGATGAGCGGAGTGTCCGCTACTGACTACTGATATTGCCAGAGGCTACGTGTCAAACTTTGGTACAGCAACAAATGATTAAAGAATGGCTCTTGGACCAAAAAATGACCAGAAACTGTTTTCCTGCGCCGTCAGTGTTACCATGCTATATGCCCCACAATGAAGACCAGAGCATCATGACTGAGTTTCTCCCCTGAACTCTGTGTACTTTCTGCAATTCCACCGCCCAAAACCTTTTTCAATCCTGGGTTTCCTCCGTTGGGAGACAGCTTCCACCCGCTAGATCTGGCCCTAGCAGTCCAAACCCAGTGCCACCCCCGAAGTCTCGGCCCAGGGACTGCGGTGGTGCACAGCGACTTGTCCATGCTCACGGCAGATTCTTGCGCATCACCCAATACCAAAATGGCCTACCAAGGGCGAAGGTCTGAAATGGAGATGCTTGAAAATGAGTTGGATGCATCAAATGAACCAAGTAAACATCTGAAAATATGAGTTCATAAGGATTCACGACAAGGTGTCAAAAAATATTCGTAAAGTTGATATCAAATTCTACATCATGTCAAATTTTAGGTTCGCACAAAATCTGCAAGTTCGCAACCTGAGATTCAACACCAACCACCTGCCTCTGGCCACCGTTGCTCTCGCTTGCAGGATGTCATAGCCTACAGCAACGGGTGACACAGCGGTGAAATCAACTCAAAGCCTGTGATCAACTGTCATGAAATGTCATGGTTCAGAGTTTATTCTCAATGATTCTTACATGTACAATAGATATATATATATATATAAGTATAAGTATAATATATGCATCAATGCAAACATATGTATGTCATATATGCAAACTGTCTTTATGCATTTGGTTCTTAGCTGAGTCTTCCAAGCTTCCAAATACCTACCCAGGGCATTCATTTGTTTCATTTGAAATCCTGAGTTTGGGTACGGGTTCAAAACTGGTTCCGAATGTTCGGCAGCACAAACAGGTCTGAAGCATTCTGAAGCTTTGACCATGTCTAATCTCAGGCCCCAGACGACAGTAAAGCTAATCACATCTGGCCTCAATGATGGGAAGAGGATGCTGGACCGGCGCCCCTCCCACCAATCAACCTTGTCAGAAAATGGGTCCTTGGTAGGATTCTTGCTGCCCCAAAAAAACAAACGTTGACGAAGCCGAGAAGTTCTTCGAAGTTTGATTTTGTAATGATTTGAATGACAACTTGGTTCCGAGATTGATGGAAAATCCAAGGCACCCACCCACCACGTAGCAGTTAACCATTCTCATGCAGTCTCATACCATCAGCATCGGAGTTTTGTCTTGAAAAAATATTATCCAAAATCTGCTTGCACACAGGGCACGACAGCATCAGATGATCAAACGCCGTTCAAAAGCTGGTTGAGTCACGAAAAAAGTGCAGTTCCACCCTCTTCTAAGGGGAAGTCATGCTGGTAAACAAATGATGTAGTTTGCTGTGGCTCTGATCTTTCGCTCTCTTTGCCAACATCTACGACAGCTCCGGCCGATTCTTTTCTCACAGCGATGCTGCTCAGGGTTCTGCACTAATATCATCTCATTTGGCGGTTGACTCAGAGACTACAGAATTGACATCGGGTGAAGAGCTGCGCTGCTGCATGTTTCTTTCATAACCCTTCCCCATGATTTTACCTGAAGACATGACTAGGATACTAGAGGGCTGAATGCTGCCTGAAGGCTTCAAAGCATGAGGTTTTTCCTTGAAGAATTTGCAAGAACCCCTATATTTCAATGATGACAAGCCTGGTGTTCTGAAAATGTTCCTGTCATGCCCAGTGAAGTGGTGAATTTTGGTGCTGTCTTCTGTCGGGCCCAAGAAGCCATGGCATGCCCCCTACATCCCATCCTTCGCTCACTTCCGCGTGGCAGCCTACGGCAGATCCAGGGACTCTGAAAGATAGGACAACCAACAGTGGAGGATACACGTAACTAAAAAGAAGCATTGATTGGAGGGTATGAACCATTGGAGGGTATGAACCTCCATCTTTTAGCATCTTTGATCTAGTGATTTTACTTATCATCCATCCTCGATGCTATATATCACAGTCATGACTGGACACAACAATAGCATTGGGTCATGCAAAAGATGGAGAATGTCACCGTAACAAAGCATCAACCGGAATCAATCACAGGAATGGCAATTGTTGACCATCGAAACGCAGAGGGTATGAACCAACAAGAGATAGAGGAAACAAAGTCAAATATCAATCAAAACGAAGTTGGAGACCCCATTCCCACACAACGCCCAAAAACAAAACCATCCTAGTGGATTAGGGAGGTTGATCACGGTCGACAATGTGTCCCTTGGGGGCCCACAAATAATGCCCGCTAGATCAAAATCTGTCGGGGCCATTTTGGTGCGATAGACCCAAAAGGATGAATGTTACCATGGGGTTCAAAAAACTAGGGACCAAGAAAAGGATTTCTTGGCTTGCATTTACCACATCACACATCATTGTCATTTACAGACATTAATAATACAATTATTTCCCCAGACCAGAAGAGGTTACTCCACACCTTGTTGTCAATGGGTGCGTTTCAAAGGAACATGTGGACACTGTTTTTGTCCAGTAAAAATGACCGTTTCAACCGTACATTGTCCCTTCCACCTTGCGGCTGTGCTTCAGCTATAATAAGTTGGAACACTGCTCAATTCACCGTCCCAACTCCAACTTTGGTGAGTGTAACCCCCCAAAAGTGTTTTGGTTAATACATCCATTTTATACCCCAAGAATGTACTCATGAGACATTATCCTTTGGTGTCATATCCTATCAATATCCATATTAAAATGGATGATTTGGGGCTATCCATGTTTTAGGAAACCTCCATATCACTATCCCCCCAGCCCAAGAGACATGTTCCTCCGGTGTCATTCCCATCTGGGTCAAGGCACTGCTGCGGTGCGGGCCCTCTGCGCCAGACCTTTCCCGCGGCCCTTGCCGCCGGGACCGTAGACGCCACGTCCGGCGCCGCGGCCCTAGGGGAAGTGACGACACTGTTAACGTGGAAGTACCGGGCAAAAGATGGAGAAAAAACCTGGGATAACCTATGGAAGAACCCAAGAATCATGGAATTTCATGGGAAAAGCTATGGAAAAACTCAGAAAACATATGATATATCCCCGAGTAATGTTTGGGCGCCAAACCGAGCCAGATTCTAAACTGGTTCCTAGCAAACTCCATGGATTATTGCAGATGGAGTTGGGACCAGCCGGAGTGGTGTTAGTTTGGAGTTTGGAGCTCCCCTACTAATTCCTAGATGAGTGCACTTTTCCAGGACCTGCCAGTACCCTTTGGTAATCTAACCTTGCAATGGAGAAATTAAATATGAAGAATCCTCCATATTTGTACTGTAGATAATTGTCATTGATATTGAAAATACTGGCCTCCCATGTTTTTTCCCATTTCTGCTGGCACATATCGCAGACTCCATGTCGGAAGACTCTATGCATTTGGGTGTTTCTCCAAATTACTATGGAAGACCATTCATTTCCCCCTTCAAGACTAGCAATTTTGGATGATTCTTTGGGGTCCCCCTGATTTTGTACAGTCCAATTGTTTCCCTTTTCCAGCTCGGTCCCGAAGGGGGGGGCCTTCTTCTTGAACATTGGGGCGTGTCGCAACATGTCGGGCAGGATGAAGTATCGGATTTGCGACCCCCTCAGGTAGACCTGCGGTGTTGCACAACAGGGATGGGATTTACTGATGGATTTAGAGCGGCTTCCCCCTATGAACTCAACAAGTGCTACCACTATGTTGACTTAGTTCTATTTAGGCGGTTGTGAAGCAAATGATGGGTCATTTCATGCTCAAAAATGGTTGACAATCAGGTGAATCAATGGATGATAATATCATGAGTGGTTGATTTTATCTATAACAGGGTCTATGTATTTCCATTGTATAGAGGTTTACATGGACGTTCAGCATAGATGGGTTTGTGTTGAAAATAAGGGATACCCAAAATAGCCGTTGAATAATGAACACCGTGTTGTTCATGAAGACGTCATATGTTCATCCACGTTTCCTGGGTGTGTTCATTCCAAAACAACATGACATAAGTTGAATATGTGTTCAATTCTTGGCGATGTTGGATAACACATATTGCAATTTGAATTATGTTCAAATATGTTCCTATATGATAGCATGTTTCCACTCAACATGTGTTCACTATATCAAGTATATGTCATAACATGAGATCACTATATGGTTCACTATAATATATGTTCACTATATGTTCACTATATTCACAATATTCCATTTGTTCAATATATGAGAAGAATATGAGGCCCATCATTCCGTTGACCCGTTGGGCACCTGCTCCAAGTTGGTCACCTTCCCGTCGCGGCCGGTGACCGTCACACCTTCCAACATGGCGTTCATGTTGTCCTGCGGATGGGAACCATGAGCAAAGGGTGATTATATCGTTATACATGGGGGTTTCCTAAAATAGGGGTACCCCGAAATCATCCACTTTAGATTGGGATTTTCCATTATAAACCATCCATGTCTGGGTACCTCCATTTTAGGAAACCCCCATGTAGTGGGATGGTTATAACTTATAACTAGTATCAATATATTTTATATAATGTTATCATTATACTAGTATCCCATAACCATAACTATTATGATTGTCCACTAGTTATGGCCATGGGATACTAGTGGGACAACAATGCATACTTTTTTTGACAATCGGGCCAATCAATCCTATATCAAATAACTTGACTATATAGTAGTTGAGTCTGCGATGCTAGTGAGAGAACAAGAAACAGCAGTTTTAGGCTGGTTCGACTACAGTAGAAAAAAAAAAACTAAGGACTAAACTACCCAACCAGGGTTTCCAGAGGTGACTGGGCCGGAGATTCCCAAATGCAAATGGTTCAAGAAAGGCTGCTCCAAACAATATGGTTCACAAGGATGTGTGCCAATCCATGGAGTTGGACCAATACAACTTATTAAAACTTGAATGAGCATACCTTCATCCGCTATCACGTCTCGTTCTGCGAGGATGAATAGCTTTGATTGGCAAGTCATCCAAGTTGGGCTATCCCATTATAGGATCACCCTAATGCTGGTTCAGTTCAGCCCATCCACAGCAATTGGCTACTTCAGGCATGAGCAGAGATGGAAACTGAACAAAAGGTGAAACCACCACTGGGTCCATCTTCAACTCTAAACAACCTAGAAATTTCAATCTCTATGAGTAGTTTCTATGCGCGTTTTAGGTAGTTCACTCAAGATTTAGTATGATTTAGTATGTTTTTCAAACATGGATCAAGACCAACCATGATGACATTTACAATTGCAACCCCTGTTCACGTGAAGAGGCATGAACCCCCTGCCTGAGCGCCTGAGCTTACGAGCATCTTCATCCAAGATTCAAACAGCCCTAAGGAACCGGAATCCCGCAAGAAATTGTCCAATCCTTGGATTTTTGCTAGTAGAAGCTGCCAACCAATTCTATTTCCTATCTATTTCCTATCTACAATCCCTCTATCCAACGGCATTGCCCTGCTTGCTCATTGTATACGAAGATATACATAGTTATATAAATATATGTATATATATATATATATACATACAGTATGTACTGATATACAAGACACGAAAATCACCTAAAATCGATGGTGACATCATGCTACATTCTATTACACCTACATCAATCTTCATGAATCTACCTGTACATTTGGATCTAGTTTAATCCAACTGACACCATCGCCGGTCCTCACAGTTCATCAAGTGCCCTCGGTACATCTCTCCAGTTTTCAGCTCACCTGGGCCGACCAGAAATGGCTTGGGTTTTAGTGGTGGAAAATCTACAGGAACTGCAAAAAAAACGATCTGTTTTCAATGTGTGTTTCATCCAAGTTTGGAACTGGGCAAATCATGGCATTGAGGATTCCCATCATGGGATTCCTTTCTCTTCTTGTGCCGTGTTTCTTGTAATCCGTATACTCTTTCAAGGCGATTTCTCATGACCTTTCGTTGAATCCTCACATAGTTTGTCAGGAATTACAGTAACAGAATGGTTCACCCGTTTGAACATGTGAAATCCCAATGTTTTTCTGGAAATCGCTCAAAATACGAAAGAGCTTGTCACAAAAAAAATATCCCTGTGATCCCAAGCCATCCAAGAATTGGATGACCATGGCGATGGCGATGGCGATGGCGGTGATGATGATGATGATGATGATGATGATGATGATGATGAGATGTTCATCTAGGGAACCCTGATATGTAATGATATTCACATATATTCACCCTTGGTTGATATCCTCCAGCGCCAAAACATTTATCGCGAGTCACATGTCACGGTGTGGCCGATGCCCTCGTGTAGCAACTTCACCGGAATGCCCAGACCAGCCTGAAGAAACCAGCTGCCAGAGCAGCTAAAATTCGTGACCGAATCGGCTGGACGTGGCCATGGCCATGGAAAATGGTGATTTTCACAACGGACATGGGGAGAATCATCAACATGGGGGATGATACAATACACAGAAAACTGAAATGAGGAAGATCAAAAATTGGGATTGAACCAGCAGAATTTGGTAGTCGAGGTTGGCAAGTGCCCAGTGGGGAAATAGCGATGATGCTGGTGGCTGAGAGAAGATTCAAAGATGTAACCAGAAGCGACCCCCAAGAAAGGGGAAAAACATCGTCGAACTAGCATCCTGGAAACACTTCTCGGCATATTTTTGGGGGTTGCTAGACCAACAAACAAAACAAATGGAGAGTGTATGGATATTGACACATATTGATCCAAATGAATTCTGAATGGATGTGTTCTAAACGAACAGGCTGCGAACCAATGAAGATAAACATTGAACATCATGTGCCAGGAAACACACAGTAGACAATGGAGGGTACACCGAACAATCAACATTGGAGAATACACCGAAGGAGGAATGAAACATTGCGTTACAATTACAGTAGTTGAAATCTTGACTATTGAAAATGCATGCCATGAATCAACTGTAAACAAGACTTTGAGGATGTGACATGATCCAAACAACATGGAGAATCTGAACAAAGAATAATGAAGAAGATACAGTACTTGTATCTAATTGTGACCAACAAGAACTGCAGGACATCACACACGATCAAGGGCAGAAAATAAACCCGCAAACATCCACAATCATAAGAAGCGTCCGATTTTCCAGGTACCACATGACTTGACCCATCCCAATTTTTGTGCGCTAAAATCATCCAAAATTTCAAAGGAACAAAGGATGACCACCCCCCAAACAGCAACCTGCGCTGTCGATCTATAGCCAGGGCACCATCTGAGATGCAAAGAGCCACACTTGAGGGCTGTCGGATCAAGCTGCTACAGCCAAATGGCTTGCGGATCATGTGTTTTTGTTCATGCTCACACATCCAAATGCCACGTACGTCGATGAATTTATGATTTGTAGTCGTCGTCTTTGCAGACAAAGATAGGGGACTTGGTCCTTTAACTACTGCTCCATAATTCTAGTGCTTTTCGCATGTCCCCACCCAAAAAAAAAGACAGTAACGGTACAACATATGGCAAATGTTATCGGCGGCACCATATGAAGCTGCACTGACTTCCAAACCTTCAAAGAGTCTGGGCATTCTGGGCGCCAAGCTCCAAGTTGCTATTGGCCATCTGGGACAACATCCAGAGTGCCTCCAACCAGGGAACAAAAAAACTCCCAAGGTTGATCATCATTTTCCACATTAAAACATAAAACTACCCATGCGTTTTATTTTCGTTTATCCACCTGTTTTGAAGAATTCCGATTCCCTGGAAGAATGGCAGACAATTCTCCTCAGTCTCACTGTAACCAGACTTTGGATGATCTTTGCCAAGATTTTGCCAAATTCTGTTCCAGAACTCCTCAAAATGCCTCAAACATGTGGTGCCATTTGGGTATCACACTGTGGCAAGTTGGCAATTTCTAATTGTTTGATCTCCTACTTTGGTCCTCAAATCCCATAATTGATTGAGCCTTTTGGCTGAATTCTGCTGTTCACCAGCCTGAAATATTTGTTGATTTTGTGGGGACGTGTCCCTTACTACCCCCAGAGTCGCATCAAATTTCTGGATCTGATCCATTCAGCTGCCTGCTGCCATTCCCCAGCAAGTGCGCAGGAACCTCGCCATGGATCAGGGACCAATCAGTTTTGGCTGATTTATGCTGATTTATGCTGATTTTGAGGAGGTGAACTCATCTAGTTGATTGACGTAAATTGGATGAACATGATAAATCTTCCCATAATTTTTAAGGATGAAACGGTCACACCAAAAAATGGGTTGTCTGAAAATCATTCAGTACCCCATTCGTCCACTGGTTCAACATCAATGTCCCACATTAAGAAACATGCAATGTTTGAGGTCTACCCCGTTTCAGACACACACACACACACACATATGGTTAATCATTGTTAGTATGTGTTCGCAATTATTTGATAGTGGTGAATAACTCTGAATAACGCTTAATGATGATTAAGAAATTCAAATGTTTATAGTTTATAATTGTTAATTATATAACTACTATATTTACATAAGCTTAAAATGCATGCAGAATGGTTTACACTTGGATCCTGAGCATCAAACGAATGGCGCTGTTGATGGTTATGCTGTTCCTCGGGTGAGACGCCACGAAAAAGCCGAAAATGCCGGCCAAGTCTCAGTCAAGTCTGACTGTGTAACTAGCATCTTCACATTGAAATTACCGAAACCAAGAGTTCTATTTAGAAGGTCACACATGGTGGTTGGATAACAAATGATGGTCATAAATGATATTGGACAACAGCTTCCCAAGTCATACTATCCAACACTCATGTAAGTGCAAGTCGCAGCACTACCATGAATCACCTGCTTCAACGTGTCTTTTCTTACGTAATTCACAACAAGTTGTTACCAAGAAGAATCGCAGTTTCCACAAATGGTGCTGAATACCATGGTTTCAGTTTAGCCATGGGTTTGTCTTAAAGCAAGGTACCCATTCCATCCCATGGTTGATCATTCTTCCCATTCAACTGGCCAGAAATGGGATAATCCCCAGGCCAAATCCATGAAAACTGGTTTTTACACTCGGTTAACTCTAGGGTAAACAAAGATGGATCTGGAACAACCACGGTGTCCTGTTGGGAAAATGATTTCCACATCCATGTAAACCTTTGCAAGAGGCTAAACTTCGTTAGATGGTCTGTGTTGGTTCATCTATGTAAAAGGTTTACATTTATAAATATGTTTAGTTTACCCCTAAAACTTACCATTTGGATGGTGATCTTTGCCGAGCCAGGGTCAATTCCAACATATTCCGCTGCGCATTGTGAAGCTCCTGAAAGGCCTCGATCAGTCGACCCCCAGGAGGTCATGGCATTGTGGGAAGTTTTACCGAAAAAAGGTGGTTTGGACTGTTCCAACCAATCAAACTTGGGGATGTGATATAGTTTGGTTGGTAAGGTATAGGTACGAGAATATATAATATACCATAGACTATTGATAAGAGTATATGATAGTGGTATAATGATATAAATGAGGTAATATAACCAATGGTACGGTAGGGGTCAGCGGAATTGGGTTTTGCTAAGTTGATGTATCTGGGGATGGTATGGGATTGTGGGTTTATAGCTCCATGTTTGAGGATAGTCATGCCGTGATGAAAATGTGGCTTTCAGGCCTATACCCAGTATTGCGTAGTGTGGAGAACCCTCGATCATGGTGGAATCAATGATGTCCTCGATGGGAAATATGCTTTGGGACCAATTTGGCTGACTACATTTACCATCATTTGCCGTCGTCTACCTACTTTGATTCTGGAAAAATTGGGGGCGACACCTTAACAACGATGGAGTGGCGTGACGTTGATGTCGTTGGGCATGGATTGGAGGGTCAACCAAAAAGGTGGGATTGCGCAAACATTTGGTCAAAAACTGGTCTGTCTCAATCGTTTTTTGTTTGTCGCAATCTGACTTTTGTGTGTGTGTGTCTTGTACTGTCCAGTAATAACTGAAATCTATACTCTACATACACAGTACGTAGAAATACACTATTCAGTGATATAACTGTAATAACATGACATTACATGTACTAACTGAAATCTAACAAGGTCCCAGAGTTTTCGAGTCGTTTGACGAACGCGCTTTTGAAAAAAACGACTGCGCATCTGCGGCGCCTCCTGCCATGCACTCCCTAAGACCTTGATGCACTTCGAAAGCTTCACCAGCCTTGGGATCGTCATTCAAGGATGGAAAGGACACAGAAATTTGACATAAAATTTTATCAAAGCAATCATGGTGGAAAAAAAAAACACATTTTGATTACTAATATTATATATATATAGTATATACCAGCCATTTATTTAAGGACAATTTGGGGATGGTGGATCCTATTGCTTTACCAACATTACTTCAAAGTTCAAACATGTTGAAACCGCAATCCATCATCCCTCCCTGTGGGGACTACTCCTGCACCTCTGGGGTGCCAACTGCTCATGATGGGCCGCGGGAGCTATCATCCACTAAACGCTGCCCCCCGCGCATCGCGCGCATCGGCGTCGTTCTCATCTTGATCTGCTGCATTGGTATGGGGAAAATATGCATCGAAACTGGCGAAATTCACTAGGGATCACCAGGGTATGCCAAAAGCTGGGAGGGCTGAGACTATAAATGAACAAGAGCTGTGCCCACTTGCATCTCCAATTTGACGACGTTTGTGCTCCAGCACTGCAGTGTCTTGCTAGGTAACAGATCTCTAAAGGGTGTTTCAGGTTTTCGAAGACACTGCAATCTTCGGTGCAGTGTGGATTGGCTTTATCAGGCCCCAAGCATCCCCAAGCCATGTAGCCATCCATGGGGGGAGTCCACCTCTGCTGAAAGCCACTTGTGGCATCACGCAGCGCGAAAGAGTTGGCATCATACAACCAATTTTTCAAGATTGGTATGTTTTATGGGCCTTGAAGCAAAAAATCACAGATGATCACACATGATTTCCTATGGCATTTTGTTTTTGACCTAGGAAAACTCAAGAAATCACCTCAGAATCTGGACGTCATGGACAATCCCATGCCCCAGGGTGGCAATGCAGCTGCTCCTGGCTGTGGAAATACCTGCAGATTTCGTCGTGGTGAAGCAGCACCACTGATGGTCGGCATAAGGGAACAGGGTTGGGGAAATGCCAACTGGCCCAAAAAATATTGGATTCAAACTTGAGATGTGTGACAAATGGTATGAGCCTTTATGAGTCAAAAGTTGAGGCAAACAAGCCGCAATGCTGATTCACTGTCTCTCCATATCAAGATCAAACTTCCTGGCAGCTGAGTTTGGCAAAAAACTGCTTGTGCCACAGATCTCACATGGCGCGCAGTATCTGGAATGTCCCAAATTGCCTGTCACATATAATCATATATATATATATATCATATATATATATATATATGTTGTATATATCTATAATACAACATAGATTATTGGATTATTGTATTATATAGTACAGTATGTATGACATGCTTGAAGATTCTTGAGTGGATCCACTTGAATGTGCATGATATTTCTGGGTGGATCGGTTTGAAGAATTGGATTCAAATGGCAGCCCCATCGCAATGGGTGACCCTATGCCATGCCGTCCACCAGCTCTCTGAGGTCGGTGGCAGGAAATAGTTGCGGTCACGATCCCAGTAGGTAGGGTATCCACCTCACACAAAAAACGTTCTGGGTCATTGGGGGCGCATCAGAATCGTAAGTACATGTAAGCATGTAAGTAACTACTTAATAATTGATAATCCATATATTCCCTCCTGCAAACTAAGTTGGATGTGGAAAACCCCACTATTTGTAAGTCATTTTCCTAGGAAACCATGGGTTTTCCACGTTTGTGTTGCTTTTTCCATAAATGCAACTAGGGCATAATTCATGGTTGTTGCACACCTACTGGCACATCCAAGTGTTCAGCCCACAAGCCCATCCCAACACCATCCAACACTGGTTCTTGTAGTCCAACTTCGCAATGGGAAATCCTCAATTAGAAGAAAAAAACTTAAACAAACTTGATTCTTCTTGGCAAAGCACCCAAGGGCCGGTTCCTAGAGAGTTCGCATGAGTTCGCTAGTTTCAACATCGGCCTTCAAGATTTGGAGCTACCATCGGGCATTCTTTCGGGGGCTTTCGCACCATGGTCCAACATTCTGTTGTGCCGTCCAGGTGCAGAGGAGAATCTGATTGTTGAAATGAAAGGCCTCGCTGAAGTTGTGGGCTGACCAAAAGAAATGGAGCTACCCTCTGGTAAACTAACATAACTATGGAAAATCACCATTTTTATTGGGAAAATCAACTATACATGGCCATCTAAGTTGGTAGATGATCTTCCCCGGCCTTTCCTGGGGGTTCAAGGCTAGATGTTGTTGGTATGACTCAAAGCAATAGGTGCAATGGCAGCAATTTCAACCATCTGAGGCATCTCATTTTGGTGCCAAGTTTTACAAAGATGTCGTGATCCGGCAATATTGGGTGTGGGGTGTGTACATGTTTAACCTATATCTGAGATCTTCCAAAAGAACTCCCCGAAACACCCAAGTTGCCCTTACAGCGCCTGATTCAGTTTGGGTATCCGAAAGCCGTCCAGGAGCAAGACGGAGGGGAGATCTGTCGCAGGAGCAAGACAGAGGGGAGATCTGTCGCAGTCATGTTGAGCAGCACTCCGCAAGACATGTTTACTAAACTAATGGTGATAGTCAAAAAATGGATATAGCCAGAGTGGTGAGTCGGTCTCTGACAGTTGGATAGGTTTACAAACCAATCTATAAACCATCCTGTGGGATTTTGGATGTCCAGGGGGAAAACAAAACGGAGATGGGCACGGGTCCAAACCTTGGTTTTCTGTTTTTTCACCTCAAACTAGGTAGCTGGTATAGCTGGATGTTCGAGTCCACAAGAAAGAATTAAAGGGAAATCATATATGAAACATATAACATATGAAAATATAGGTTTTGGCATGTTTGGCCCATGTTCATATCAAATGCCTTGTATGTGTCTACCTGATCACTGCCACAATCTGACAAATGATGCCACGCTGTCAAAGGCAATTCTTCAAGTTTTGTTTTCAGATGTTCTCAGCACATATCACCCAGGGGGACATGGGACATCACTTGCAGGTAGAATATCGTAGAACCTAGCATCAGATTTGTAGTATGCGACTTCTGCCGAATCAGAAAGAACCCTTTTATTGACCAAAACTACCAAAACCAGGGGTCAAAGGACCGGCGGTGAAGACATCCCGTCCAACAGTTCCAACGGTGGACCTCCCCCAGGGACGGGCATTTGGTGAGCCTGGGGCCAAGGTTGGGGCAGTTGCTGGACCAAAACCATCTGGTGGATCGCTTTCTGTAATCGTTTTCTGCATATGACCAGTAGGACAATATTGGAAGGTTCATACCAGGCTCCACATGTTGTGATGAACCCAGCATCACTAAACGGCTGATTGGATGGAAATGAATCTGCTCTTTGATTGGATGAGTATCTGAGTATCTACAAGTAGGAAGAAATCGCAGCCAGCCACCAATTCTCGGGACAGACCCACTCACATAGAATTCGTATTTAAGGGTTCTTCAAAGCCACGATTTGAACAACAATAATGACTCAAACTATTTAAACAATCATGGCCGTTCACCATGGGTTTCTCAGACCAACCAATAACATCCAATAACAAGGCAAATACCCCAGCAGCTCAACTCATAGTTCTACCTTTCACATACGTTCACAAATTACATCAGTATTAAACCACGATCCTGTCAATTCTGTCTGTTTTCTTTAGACTTGGGACCCCCAAGCATACCTAAACCAGTGGTATTGAGGCCGCAGCAGCCGAAGGTGCTGGAAGCAAAGACACCGGCGGTGACTTTACGGAGGCTGGGCGGAGAGTGGCCGCTGCTGAGAGATGTTGAGAGTTTCCTTTACTGGGTGGGGTATTTCCTGATTTTGTTTCGATCTTCAGATGTGTTTGATCCTCCAAAGGTTGGTGGTTGATCCCCTTTTTTTCCAAGACTAAGTCCCACTTGGGTCATGGCTTGTTTCCGCAGCAAAGATATAACAGTACCCAACCGTGGGTCCGTGGGTGTCTGAGCTGCCAAGAAATATGAGGAAGACACTGGGGACGATCGTCCCAAAACCATACATTCCCTCCTGTAAACGTCTACATCGATGTTCAAAACCCACCGTTTGTAGATCATTTTCGGAACAGGAAACTGTGGGTTTTCCACGTTTATATAGTTTGCAGAATATGTACCAATTCTAATCCGATATTTTTTGGATATATTTTGGTGGGTCAATTCAGTCAATTCCTATCGTTGTCATTGAGTTCTCCCCAGGTTTGGAACAGCCCCCAGGTAGGCACCTGCTTCCCAGTGCGCTACCTCTGCATCACCTGGCCGCGCGAAGTAATCTTCGACCCTGACAACATGGAGAACTATCAGGACCTCTCAGAATGTGGCCCAGAGCAGAAGAAGATTCGGTGGGTCTGGCAACCAGCACTTTAGTTCTTTCGCCAAACAAATGCGAGACCCAGGTTCTCTGACTCTGCTCATGTTTCTGTGCAGGCCACTTTCTCGGCATGCAACAAATCTTGGGACATCATCATACCTAAATATATTCTGGCAAAGTATATTCTGGTAAAATATATTCTGGTAAAATATCCTATGTTCTTTGATATTTGTTGGCTGATATTCTCTGGTCACAAATCATTTCTGCAGGCCATTGAGACTAGCTTCAGGTACAGTATGACTCAAAGAGGGCTACCATGGGGTACCAATCCTCTGTTTCACCAACACATCTCCCAATTTTCCTGCAGAAAAATGGCCGACGCTCCACCTCCAGATGCCACACGCCGGCTTCGAGATGCGTCGGGAGACCTCGCTGAGTGATGAGCAGTTTTGAACATGTTTTAACAGGGCGTTGATAAGTTTATCATGGGATTTAGATGGCTTTAAAAGGTGTTATAGGGTTTCAAGACGGTTTTACAGGGTTTTGCCAGTTTCAATGGGTTTTACCGGTGTTCTTTATTTGGTTTTACAAGCTGTGTATGGGGGTTCACATGGTTTTTATCATGCGTTATAAGGATTTATATGGTTGTAAAGGTTTTTGTATGGATTTTAAAATGCGTTACAGTCTTACTGGGTTTTGCGATTGATTGGGTGCGATGGGGACTCAAGGTTTTGGCGATGTACCATACTTCAACGCAAGCAATGGCCAAGTTGGGTACCCTCCGGTGTCATTACACTTGTGGCTATAGCTGGAAAATCCACCATGCATAGTATAAGCTGATCAATACCCAGCAAACCAAAGCTCCATTTATAGTGGGTTTTCCCATGATTTGCACATATTTTCCTATGGGTTTCCAATGATTTCCCCAGCAAACTATAGCCCATGGCAGCCGTATTACCTGGCCTCCTTGAGATCTGCGTAGTCGCAATGGGCGGCCTTTTTTTCGGGACAATCATCATGAATGGGATTCCTTAAAATGGTTACCCTCTAGTAGATTAACATAGACCCTGGCAGATAGGGATTGGAAGATTAGCTTCCTCTAAAAAATAACTATTCTCAGGGTCTATGTTAATTTACCAGAGGGTATTTTAACCTCCTATTCATGGATGGACGACATCCGGGAATACATATTTCAATTTCAATATTATCAATATCATATGGTTGGTGTTTAATTCATGAAATATGGGTTTGTTTGAAATCGCTCCGGCATTAAAAAAAATGATGCTCCTTATGGGTACCTCTTCGATATCAAATCAAAAACATTCAACTTTGGGGCATGAACCGTGTGGAATTGTTTGAAAACCAGAGCAACACACAATCTATACTCATAATTGATGATCAGTTTCATGTAGTTTTACAGGTATCCCCCATTTTCAGAGAGCCATATCAAAAACTGCGCAACCTCTCGTTGTTTTTGGCCAGTGTGGTCCAAATTTGGAGCCAACCAGATCGGCAAACCAGGCATATCCCTTGGCCCCGTGTCCCCTCCTGATCTTGGATGCCACTAAGGGAGTCTGATCGCCCAAAATGTCGGGCCTAAACACGCAAGGTTTCAGGTTTATTGAGACTGTCTTGGGGAAGGACATTCATGTGACCTATGACCACTGAGATCTTCAGGAACCATGGGGAGTTGGTGATGGATTCAGGAAACTTGGGCCTCCCCAAACACCATCGGTGCCGTCCCAAGTTGTGAAATTTGAAACGTTCAACTGACTGACTCTGGGGGTATATGCCCAATTTATCCGACGTTGTGAAAAAAAAAACACAAAAGTAGTACTAGTATGTACTAGTAATCACTGTCAAAATTATTCCTATCTTCGATACTCCTGGAAAAAAGTTAGCCTGCCACACAATGAAAGTTGGCCCAGTGATGTAGAGGACAAAAACTTGAGACCCGTCAAAACTTGACTGCCCAATGCCGAACCCTTGAGTTTGAGTTTCCAGCGGAAAAGGAGCAACACGCAAGCTATTCACCTGACATATTGGAGACCTATAGATGTATGGCGCCGCTCTGTAGTGGTGTTTTGTAATCATCCATTCAGCTTGAAGGAAAACACGCTTGATTCCCAAGCACATGCACCAGTGTCTCTGGTAAGCACCAGTCTTGTGCATTCGCGCGGCCTCCCAATCAGAACGGCTTCGTTCCCGCACTGCACCTGAAGAATTACGATCAAGTTGCTGGGCTCATCATGTCGACATACTGGTTCATCCCCCCTAATAACAAGTGGCACTTTTTTTGTGGACCACATCCATAGGATAATCCCACCATCCAATATCATCCCCATAATCATAATTATTCATAATTATTCTATTGATCGTACACAGCCAGCTTAAATCATTCGGCAGTGAGATATTCCCGTGTTTCCACTACAGAGTCCTATGACCTTTGTGTCAGTTGCCAAGGGACGTTTCTCGTCGTCCAGGATCTGCCGTTTTGTTTCGGAACCTCACCCCATGACAGGGTGGATGCATGCCAGGCATCGTTACGAGATCAAGAAGCCATAGATGACCCATATATGATTGGGATAAACTGGGGAATATCAGGGATTTTATTATTTAGATACAGATCTGGGTGAACTAAGATGATTCTTCCCCGCTAAATGGGATTCACCCAATAAGTTGGCGGCTGACCACATTTCTGCTGAAGATGTATGAACATCAATGAATCGTCATCGTCATCCCAAGTCCGAAATCAAAACGTTTGAGACTGAGGACCAAGTGATGCACGGGCACTCCTCACAAGACTGCATGTAGTCAATCCGAATCATAGTCGTCTTAAACCAACAGGACAACCCGCAACTACGCTGCATCGTGGACCGGCCACAGCTAACATGTTGCAGCTTCTAGATCTTGGCTGCTCATTGCAAGGCAATCGTTGCCGAATGGTGAAGGTTTTGATGGGCTAAATCATCGAACTGAAGGGGAATTAGTTTGATGACTCCGGAGGGTACATCTTGGAGTCTTGGATCCTGCATTGATGTTTCCACAGCAATCAATTTGAAAACCAGACTTCTCATCCCTGCAGACGAGTCGGGTCAGGATTGTGCTATTCCATATCACCAGTTGTTTGGGTCCATGTTGATCATGTTCATACACCTAAACAGTGGATTATTGTACAATACCTTGTTTTTTTGTGAGACGTCCTGTGCTGTTATGGCGAAACAATATCAGACTGAACTACCATTCACCAGTTGATTTGTCCAGCAAGTACCTTCTTTTGCTGGTTAAAAATCATATCCGATTGTTCCACCTTACCTGTTATATAAAATCAAGTTCATTCCCAATGCAAAGTAACAATTCAATACAATTCACCCATCTTGCCGACACGTTGCTCAGCTCCATCGCACAGATCTCGCCTTCCAAATCCTAACGTTTGGATAGTGCTAAAAGGAAGGTTCCCAGGCGGAACAGCAACAGCAGCAACAGCATCATCAACAGCATCAGCAACAGCATCAGCACCAGAAACCATAAACCATAAACAGCAATAAGCATCCGTAAACATCAGAAACATCAGAAACATCAGAAACCATGAAAAAAACACAACATCAGGTCCAAAAACCTCCAAACACCTGCCACCGCAAAAACCTGCCACTCACGTTTCCTCCGTTTAAACATGAACTTTTGCCGCCTCCAGGTTGACGGGCCGTGAGCTGTTGAGGTTGGCCATAATGGCCTCGCGGCAAACACCACGGAACTCCTCCTCGGCCATTCCACCTGCCATTGCGAAGGTCCGGTGCCAGATATGACTTTGGAATCTGGAAACCCAGAAATATCCATGGTTGTGAAACCCTGTGGTGAAGAATCCCGAGGAAATGGTTGGAAATTGGGGAAATCCATCACCATTTCTGGTGGTTTGGGGTTCCAGGACTACAGAGAGATCCCCAGAAAGGTGTTTTTCACAATTTGTTTCCGAGAGAAGATACTGCAATCCAAATGGTATAATCAAGATTGGTTGAAATTTTGTATCCAAAGTTATCTAAGTACTCGTATAGCTGATCGTAGCTGTGAAATATCTCAAAATAGCATAAAATAGCGAGAAGCTAGCCGCTAGCTTCCAACTGCTCAATCTATTTTTAATCGGATCTTTTTCTATCATGGAAAAAAAACACCATCAGCCTCATCCTCATCAATAAACAAGAAAAGTGGAGGAGCTAGACGGTACTTCACGAAATGGAGAACAGTACTGTAGGTATTCTGAGAATTCCCAGTCACAATTTTGGTGCTAATCTAAGCCTCCACATGACATGTCAACACAACACTTGGACAATTCCACAACTATTGAGACTTTCCCTCCCGTAAATTGTGGAAAACCAACTATTATATTTCTAGATCATGTTCCTGGGTTTCCCCATGGCTTTCTATACCTACATTAATGACATGATGTAATCTACTGGAACGCACATGTCCATGATTCCAGAAACGTCTGACCCAACGTTTCTGGAAGTAGTTGGGCTCAGGGATGCCCCTTCGGCAAAATCTCAACCAAGTTCCCCACTGGTCAACTAACAAAGCGATGGAAAATCACCCTTGTTAATAGGTAATAGCAGTATACATGGTCATTTTCAGGGTACGTCTTTGTCGACATGCGGACCGTATTCGGAACCGCAGTTCCATCAGAAGAGGATCTGCACAGTCATAGTTAGCACCTCTAAGAACCGTGCCGAACCTTGTCCACAGCGCACAGGGCACTGGACGGCATTCGTTGGCTCATCTGTTTCACTAGAAAGATGCTTTAGCAAAGTATTGGAGGACCAAACCTCTGCCTTTCATGAAATGTTCCCATGGTTCTTAAAGTTTAAATCAAGTTCTCCATGGTTCTCCCATGCCCAAAATCACCCATCACTGGAAAATTGCGCCAGATTTTGAGCCACCAAATCGCCCCCAGGTTTGGCCAAGGCCCAAGTTCCTGTTCCACCAAAATTCATCAAAATTCGGCACTAGGACTAGTGAATAACATGGTTTTCAATGTGGAAATAGCAGTTATATAATACGTTTCTCACTAGTGATAGTCCTAATTCACAAAATGGTTTTCCAAAGTTTTTTTAATGATAGTAGTTATAATCCCATTAAGGTTTTTGGGGACTGAATGACTGAAGGAATGCTGGTCGAAATCAACCCAGTCCTCAGGCAATAAGAGGTCCCTAGAGAATGTGGCAAGGTGCTGCCAAAAGGGCAAAATTGCTGCCAGAAGAAAGTCGAAAGAGTCAAACAACCAGAAGAAAGTGGTGGTTCCATCCATCCACAGGAAAGCATCAAAAAATGATGAATTTCTAGCATGAAACATCTGCGCAAGTTGTGATTTTGTCATCCAGGTCGAATGTCGTCGGGGCGATCAGAACCATCGGCCTGCGGATGGCGCAACAGCATGGTCTTGCATACCTTTGATAGATTATGTTCCCAAGGAAACAACCATGGATTTCCACATGTTTGTCATCTATGTCAATTTATCAGAGGGAATATGGGTAGAAAGTCTTTGCCCTCAAAAACTGGATGTTGTAGGCTAAAGGCGATGGTGTAGGGTCCATTCATCTCTCAATTTTGCCCCATGTCCGTGTAAGAAATTCATCTTCCATACCCAAATTACTATGGGGCAACATGTTCATTTATATTCTGGGGTGCATATTGAAGAACCACCTGTACCTGCATATTAAAATCGACATGTGCCATTCAAATGTTTTGTAGTGTCAGCTCCAAGAAGGAACCATCAGTTCCAGTTCCGTTCTTCCTGGGGGTTCATGCCAGTTTGCAAGTGGGTATAATTGTCCCATGTTTATATCGAGTATCGCCACTTCCAAATGGAATATCTGGGTTATACCCTCTGGTAAACTAACATAGCTTTGGAAAAACTTGTTAATATAGGTAAATCATCAAACTAAATGGCCAGTTTCAATAGCTATGTAACCAGAGAGTAAATGTATATATTAATGTTAGTGAAGATTAGTCTTAAGCAATAGTAAACCACCCATACGTTGATGGTTTACACCAATTTAATATGGAAAAAACATGAGAAAACGGGGATGGTTTTACCCTCTGGTAATTGAACATAGCTATTGAAAATGACCATTTGTATAGTGGATGTTCCCATTAAAAATGGTGATTTCCCATAGCTATGTTAGTTTACCAGAGGTTATTATTGGTGTACAAAAAACCGGTCACCTCTTCCCCACCCCAAACCCCCAGGCCTGACGCAAGGACCCCAAGCGCCACTTCGGCCGTCGTCCAGGGCCACAGCGCCGCGCCTTAAGCGATGCCCTTTACGCCAGCAGATCCCAGAAGAAACTGCTGTGAATGGGTTTGATTCATCTTAATTCCAGTTGCCAACCGCAAAACCAACCTCATGGAACTTCCTAGGAGTTTTGCTGTGTTTTCAATGTTTGACAGAGGTCTTGTAGTAAACGCAAAAATACACAATCTCCACTTACAATGGTATCATTGCGGATACCGCTATCGGTACACACACCTACTTTTCATATTTGTTGTAAGAAATCCCTTAAATGGATCCTAGATGATCCAACTGGGTTGCAGTAAACTCTTGAAAAACACAAAAAATGCTCAGTCCTGCCGTTATGTCCGTACTTAGGACAAACAATATCAGGATGAACATCATATATAATATTATATATAATATACTGAAGATTTGCATCCCTTTTCTATCCGTTTCTTAGGATCATTCAGGATCTAACCTCCTCGCGTCGAAGTTCTTCCTCCACCTCTTTTCGCATTCGCTCCTGGCGGTGGAGCGAATGCCTCCTTTGAAGCTGGGCCCCAAAAACTATTGTCCAAAACTTCTGGAACCAATGCGGATAATGTGAATGTTGTGGTGGAAAGTAGGGACTTCTTGGTTGTTCGGCTCCCAAAATCCAACCCGCAGCAGTTCCCTTTTTGTCCATGCCCTGGCGGCTGTAACGTGAAGCAATGGCGAACCAGGTGGTATGACCACAACGCTTCGGCCAAACCAGAGGCATGGGTGGCTCGACGAGACGTCTAGCCTGGAGCATGGGCAATGAATGCACGGGGACGTGTATTGTGAACTGTCCCCGCTCTCTACGGCCGGGTCCTGGTCCTTGAAACCGCAGAACTCTTCATATTCTTCATGGAAACGAACAGGAGGACAAAGATCGATAAAAACATCCACTGGAAAGTCTGTGGTAGAGTAGCATTTACTGGAGATGTTTGGTCACCGTTTCCCGGTCAGAGCTGGCGCCCAGCAACTGAAACGTTTGAATAGAGCACTGTAAGTGTGAGAAAGCGAGAACTCAGATGGCACGCAAGCCAAGTGTACTGCTTACACCGACACATCCTCAGAAAAGCAGAAAGCAGATCTTTCAAGACACAAATAAATTCCATGGCACGAACAGTTGGAGTGTCCAGTGCCACCAGAAGGGCTTGGTGCCGCTCTCACACACTCAATGGAGAGCTACAGAAACTGAGCCACAGAGAAAAACTGTGGAGCTGTGGATTTCAAAGCCACGAAACTTGGCTTTGAAGGCAGCCAAAGCTGCGGATAGTTTAGCACAGGCAGGCGCACGGAGGCAAGTTGGGCAAATGGAGCGGTTGACGCAGGAATGTCCTTAGAATCATTCTTCAGATTTTTACGTTCCACTTTCGCACGCTGAAACTCATTCCTAGTCACCATCGCTGATGAGTGAGCTCGCAGAAAGCCTCATTTCCTGGTGGGCCAGAAGCTTCGATGTTACAGCCAGAAAAGACCTCAATTGTCAGAACTGCATCTGAGCAGTCCCACAATTTTAGAATAGTAAAATCGTGCTTCCAGTAGTACCGCACAAGGCGGCGGCGGAAGTTTCAATGATAGGAGACCTATAGGAGAGGTTGGTTGCTGTGAATCATGGATGGCAGAGCGAAGCCACTGATGGATCGAAAGGTGGTTGGAGTGTCGGACTATCTATCTGTCTTTCTATCTATCTGTGTATCTATCTATCGGTGTATCTATCTATCCGTCTTTCTATCTAAATGTGTATCTACCTATCTGTCAATGTATCTGTCTTTTTATCTATCTGTCTACCTATCTATCTGTCTATCTGTCTATGTATCTGTCTGTTCCTGTCTGTTCCTGTCTACCTGTCTACCTGTCTATCTATCTATCTATCTATCTATCTATCTATCTATCTATCTATCTATCTATCTATCTCTCTATCTCTCTATCTGTCTGTCTATCTGTCTGTCTGTCTGTCTGTCTGTCTGTCTGTCTGTTTGTTTCTGTCTCCCTGTTTATCTGTCTGTCTGTCTGTCTGTCTGTCTGTCTGTTTGTTTCTGTCTCCCTGTTTATCTGTCTGTCTGTTTCTGTCTCCCTGTTTATCTATCTGTCTGTTTCTGTCTACCGGTCCATCTATCTGCCTATCTATCTGAATCTGTCTGTTTCTGCCTACCTGTCTATATTTCTGGCTAATAATTAATACATCTCTCTATCAAATTTTAATTCGGGAGATTTTGGGAGTTGAAAGCTGAAAGTGTTCTGCAAGACTTCCTTCAAATTTGGAAGCTGACAGCTGAAGAACGAAGTTTTTTTGGCAAGACTTCCTTCAAAGTTGGAAGTTGACAATATCAAAACGATTCTGCGAGACTTCCGCAATTTTCGAGGCTGACAACATAAAGATGCAAGCAATTCTGCGAGACTTCCTTCAAAAGTGGAAAGTGAAGTGCGCAGCTGACGTCCCCGTAACAATTCGCCTTGCGATTTTTCCACTCCATCTGTCTAAAGCCCTGCGCCTGCCACGAAAAAGTGGGGCCAGGTCATACGAAGTGCTGCGCCTGTCACGTGAAATGGCATAGCTTCAGATCTGATGCTCCAAAATGAAACCCCTGTCAAGAAATCAGCGCCCTGACCTCCCAACATCTCTGATGAAGATGTCTCTCGTACTGCGCCTGCCACGCGGAGGCTTCTCCAATGTCTCACGCCTGCGATTATTTTTGAAAATGCTACAAATCCCGCACGTTTTGCTCACTCCTGGCAAGGTGCAGAATCCCTTGCGCCTGCCTGCGGCAAAAAATGACGATTGAACGTCCAAAAATGGACCCGTGTTTTTAGCGTTTTGACTTCGGCATGTGCTTCTCGCCACAACGGTGTGCATGCTTTCGACAGCTCAATTGCCAAAAGTGCTCCAAGCCCGCCATGTTTTGACCATTTTGGCTTCCAAAAATGTGCTTCGCGCCACAGCCGCCTGCACTTTTTGAACATCTCAACTTCCAAAAGCGCTCTGGAGCTGAGACGTTTTGCACAGTTGGGCTATTCGATTTTGACTTCAAAATGTGCTTCGCCACATCGACGTGCAATTTTTCAGCTCTCATCTGCCCAGACGGCTCCGCACGAGCCGCTCTAGCGAGCTTACTTTTCGACCCTCCGGAGCCACAAAACATAGAAACAGCACTGTGTTTCGCGACTTTTCTACCTTTTCGCGCACCTGCATCTTCTTTCTTCTTCCTTTCTCTTCTCTGATCTTCTTTCTTCTGCCTTTCTCTTCTTAGCCTCGTCTCACCTCTGATTTTCCATTTGTCCATTCTGTCGGAAGTTTGACTTCTAAACTTCCTTCGATTGACTTTTCGGGTTCCTACAGCTTATATCATCAGAACAAAAAGAATTGAAAATCAATGAAAATCATCTTCGAACTTGTCTCCGTGCAGGGCGCACTCTGTACACACTGTCGACAGTGGAGCCCCTTATAGTGGAGCAACGACCCGGCTACCCGACAGGAACACGGACAGATTTCTGGAGTTCTCTCGGCCAAGCTTGCGGAACGTGCGATTCCCTCAAAACTCTCAAGTTGTTACAATAACAACAACGAGACCCCAAAAGGCCCCGAAATCAACCAAAAATCATTCCAAATCTTCCAGGATCTCAAACCAAAAATGGATCAACGGGACGTTTCCATTTTTTCAACATACCAAGGGGTACCAAGAATCTAGCAGACCTGAGATTTGAGTTACCGACAGCCGCAGCACTTGTGGTGCAAGACAAACATGTCGTGGCATGCTGCTTGCAAACCGAGCTGTCCGAAAGTCAAGAGCAGCCAGTCTCTGTAGTTCAGACCTGCTGCATTCATATCATCCAAACCATCCTGAGAGCAATAGCAATATACTCCCCACAGCTGGGCAGAGTGGGAAAGAAGCACTTTTTAGCTGTCTATATTGAGCTATGGGCTGTTGCAGTTCAGTCGATTGTTGCGTCTATTGAACTGTTGCCTGCAAATCTGACTACCTGATGATAGCGCTTCGGAAACGTAAGCATTTGAGCTTGTAGTGTTTGCGTGATTTGTCAGTGGCTTTCGACGGAAAGTGTCAGCTGACAACCAAGATTCATCTTCATCATCCTGGAATCGTCCAAGAGTCACTGACTTCAACTCACACAAACTGATTCCATGGGGAAACAAGGTGGTGTTGAAGCAGCCAAATGTTGTCCCGCGAATCTTGTGACCCGTGGGACACAACCGTCTGTCTTCAGAACTGTGGAATCCATGTAAGATAAACTTGATAAACTGCAAGTCAAACGTGGGTGAATATGAAATTTTATGGGTCGAACGTCCTCATATTCAACACCTGATGCGGAGCAGAAACTCCACTCGCAGCCACGAACTTGTGAGCGCATCACTGACTGGCCAGCAGCGCAAGCGCAATTCGAGGCGATCAACTGGATGGCGGAAAGATTTCAACAGTCGAAGTTGGTGCCGAAAAATGCCACTGTCTCTGACTCTCCCTGTAACGACTGTAAATTTTCCCGAAGGAGATCCTCTTTTGGTTCCACTGTATGCTTTCATACTATATCCAATTCCTATCAATTTCTTTCAATGCCTAAAAATCTCAAGCATCTAAGGCACGGTGTTTTTTCAATCCCAACTTCCGGACCCTGGGTGCAGTCAAGTCCTGTGCAGCAATCCCAGGCTTCAGTGGCGGATGCACTGATTCACCGCCATGCGGATCGCAGCCGCTGTCTGACAGCCTTCAAAATTTGTTCATCGGCAGAGTCAGACGCGGGGAGCGAACCGCCAGGTTCAGTTCTCGGCAGAGTGACGGCGATGCGACCATGGCGCCGGTTGGGTGACAAACAAAGAACCGAACAGCAACTGTGAACCGCTCAACTGGTCTGTTGAACGGCGATCTGGGAGGTCAAACTCTGGTGTTTCTGCGGATGTTTTTGGGGCTGGGACAAACAATTGTGAAAAGCATAATCGCAAATCGCCAGTCTCTCTGCACGGACCTGACAATTTTGGAAACACTTCTTGTCGCAGAGGACATTTCGATTTCTGCAGCAGTTGACAGTTGACTAGCAACACAACTGCTGGTGTCAGGCGTGTTCGCCTGGTCTTACAGATTGGAGCACAAGGCATGTTGAGCACCAGGAACATGAACAGAATAGGGACGTGTAGGGACCATCATTCGCTTTGACTCTCATCCATAACCAGTATCGATCCTATTTACAATATGCCATGACTATCCATGACTCATATGCCTGTGACCAACCCCATCGAATTGAAGCCATGATTCGGTGGCAGGCCAGTCTGCCACGCAACCGCTGCACGCGCTCATGAAGTTTGAGTTTGCTGTCCCCGTCTCGCCAAAGGGTGTCGTCATAAAAAGCAGCAACAAAACAGTCAGAAAGCTTCACCAATGGGGACCAAACATGGCATCTTCTCCTAGTCAATTCAGACCATTTCCTCTCCCCCCTGGGGAATCCCTTGGGACTGGCGTTCTCAGCCGCTCAGACTGGCAGCCGACCTCGTGGATCGCGAGTGTGTCCAATGGTGTCCCAAGAAATCTGGTGAAAGCCAAGGCCCTAAGCCCCAAGATCAAAACAACTGAGTCTCGCGATGTCCCAAGAACCCCCCTGAATCTGTATTAGAGCTGTGCAAACCTGCCAGCAGTTCAGGGCTCAAGTCACCCCCTGTCATCTCCTGGTGGAATTTCAGTTGTGATTCCCGGAGAAGGAACCCTTCAGGTAACCACTGCTCCCATATATTAAACACCCCCCCAAGAAACCGTATGGTGAAACCGAAGGGGATCCAGCCAGAACCAGTCCTAGGAGGCCCAACAGAAGCGCATTGAGGTTAACGAGGCCGGCATTGGCACTGCCTGGATACAACCCTGGAATTGGAATGGGTAAAAGCACCATGGCTTTCTGTAAATCTTCAACATCTGCATCGGTCCAGTGAGGGTACCTAGGGTGCTGCTAACCTGGCTGAACGAGTTTCACCTTTAGATTTTGCATACCTGGAACCCCATTTCCAAGCAGAAATAAATGCTGCTGTGCCCATTTCCAACTATTTCTTCTGTAGGGATTCGTTCACTGCTATAGGGAAACAGACATGTATGTTATGTTTGGTTTTTGTTGGGGTTCTGACGACCTTTTGAAATATCTATTTTCAGTAGGGAAATAATATAAATCAAAAATCATTGAAAATCGAATTTAATGATTAATGTTAGTAAAGCAATAATAAACCACCTATATTTTGATGGTTTATACCACCCATTTGTCCATTTATGGTGATTTGGGGTTGGTGGATCCTATTGCTTTAACCACATTAGCTCCAAATTCAGGCCCCATCCTGCCGGAAGTGCAGCTCCGGCCCTGGCCAGCCACGATGCCTGGCATGATGCACCGCCAGGTAAGCATCCAGCTTGCCATGATGACACTGGAGGGGAAGTGGATAATACCCATATCATGTGAAATGATAGAGTTTGATGCAAGTGGTAGTTCTATAATGTTGTATCAGATTCATTCCGCTTTTAGTTTTTGATGAATCATAAATAATGTCTTGAAATACCTGGCATGCACATCCAAGGAGTCGACCAGAATCTGTCAGAGATTCGGGTTAAGAATGGATGCCCCCTAGGATTGGTCAGATGGGCGTTTCTCTGAAAGAAATAGGGCCCCTGAAACTGTTCCTGCTCCTGAAAATGACAAATGTTGGCAGTTTTGGGGATCTCCAATTTCCATCCCCAGATATATTGGATGGTTGATACAAAAACTGGCCAGTCGATCTGTGGGTCCTTATGTGATGCAACTGGATGCAGCCTCTGCCACTTGAAAGCGCCGCTTTCCGATTTCTGAGCTTTCGAAGAAGTATATAGTATAACTATGGTGAATTTGACTGCACGCTCCTTCGAAATGATGGTAATCCATCGTGATACCCTGAAACATCTTGGTTTGCAACCTCTTAGGGTACCAACGATGGACAGATTGGGGGGTCACCTGCGATCGACCGGCAAGAGCCTGTGCAGCGACTTCTTCTTGACGAGCCTTGCACGTGCAGTGATGTTGTGTGGGCAAGTCACTATCTGCACCCTGAAATCGTGGATTCTGAAAAAAAGTGTCTCGAATTATTCGTCAAGGGCGGTACCCCCTTTTTAAGAAGTGGATGCTCAAAAACATCGCAAAACTGCAAACTGTCCGATTTGAGAACATCACCCAACAACCATCGTGGAAAACCAACAAACATCTCAGCGTGATAGCCACCCCTGGCTGAGATGGCTGAGGGTCTTGCCTGGGTAAGCTGCAATAGCTGTTGCCGAAGTGCTGCTTGGCTCATAATTGCCTGGAACGCGTGCCTTTTTAGGGAACCGCCAATTCCTGTCAGATTTGGAAGCTTTGAATCGCAATGATTCCGACTATGTTATGGATTGAAATGCCCAAGAATGAACATTTCTGGTGAGTGGATACTGTTCTCAAGAAGACTGATTAGAAATTTATCGATTCAAGGCACCACGTTCAGAGCTTGATATTAGCACCTCCATTGCAAGCCTTTGGCCCTGATGTAGCCCAAACAAGTTTATACAATGAATAACAAAAACCAAGGACTCGGGCTTGGTGGCTTAGATTGAAATAAGTGAAAGACAGGCAAGACCAGCCAGTTGGATTCGTCCAAAAATTGGATGCCCTTCAAAAACAAATGGTCCACAATAATTACAATCATCTATAGCCCGGTTTTGGCCATAACTTGGGGGCCATTCCGCATTTCTGGGCAAGCCATGGCAAACCCTGCTACTCAGATCTACTCAGTTGGCAACTTTCTGATCTTGAGGACCACCCTCCACACATCGCAAGCGCCTCTGCATTGATCTGCTGATTGATATGGTTGCACTGCATCGCCAGAGCCTTTGCCGGAAACCACGAGCACCCTGTGGTGTCGCTTACCTGGACCCTAGCCATGGCGCCATGGCCATTGTTTCCAAAGTCCATCGTAGAATCGGTTTAGGTCAAAAAAGGTTCGAACACTTTGTTCTTTAAAAATGATTAATAGTTTCCAACCCATGGATTCCTGCTCAAGACAAAAAAAATGCAGGTGAAGAAAAACACGTTTTCGGATGTTTTCGGATATCTTGAAACTCTCCCACTGCAAAAAAAAACTGCTGGCGCCCAAGAAACGTTGACAGAGGCGCGGAGCTTGCGAAGCTCCACCTACGGAGTGAGGGTCTATAAGGGATTTATCATGCTTTATTCACATATATGGGAAGATTGTTGGAAACTCAGATATTTGGATATGTTTGGTCTGTATAGGTTTGTCTCAAAAAAGCTGATACTGCAAAATTATGCAAATGTGTCATTCAAATAGGAAACACAGGATACTCTATACTTACTAAGCCTGTGGAATTGGGGGTACCACATTTTCAGACAAACCCAAATGGAATTGAAAATATGGTGATTTTTGTGCGGCAAATGGATGTGCCAAGGATGGTTTGGTTTTTTCCATCTCCTTACGACCCATAGCCATATCTCCAAAGCTTGCAGGATATGAGTGATGAAACTGAAACATTTGTTTGGATATGGATGAATAGATTGGTTTAGGTGACAGAAAAGCATTGTTTTGACCCAACAAAAGCTTCGTGTGAGCTTTCTCTTCAAGAACTTCTGGGGACGCATCCTTCAACAAAGAACATAAAGAACCAAGTATGGACACTCCCAACAATGCAGCTTAAAACCACTGAAAAGTGGTGGACGTGGATGTTCAAAACCTATGAATTTGATTTCCGAGCTGATGGTTTATAAGAATTCGTCTCCAGCCAGCCGAAAGCCATCAGCCACGGTCAACGCAGTTCCCAGGGGCCGAGCCTCCAACAAAGGGTCATACCTCTCGATGAGGAGACGCTTCGAAGATCTTCGAAGAGTTGGCATCACTCTCAAACCATCCTATCTTTAGAATTGGAGGGAAATTGTACAAGAATCTCATGTTTCAAGAATATGTTACAGGTAATTCGCTACTTTGTCCCTTAAACATCCATAAACTAAAGAATTGCATCTGCCAGAGGAAGTTGCCACTTGCCAATTGAATCTAGTTTGACCCCCAAAGATTCTTCATGGTCCCCATGCTCCCACAGAGTTGTTTTTTCAGCAAAATGTGGTGGCTGAGGACCTTGATCAAATTCTGTCGACCGTTTGATTTCTAGTCAATGGAGAGAAATTAGCTTGAAATGGGTCTGTCTGAAAATAGGAAAAAATTGTTTGACGGTCTATCATCATGCTCGTATGAAAAGTTTCAATTCTGAAGAATCCCCCATTTTCAGACAAACCCACGTATCATTCCAAGTTGGTTGTATATAATGAACATACATGTTCATATCCCATGATTTACTCATGATGGTTGGTTTGATACCTCGCCTTTTCTTCGTTATATATCCTATTGTATCCCCTATATCCCACAAAAAATGCCAAAAAACATATCATACTGGTGGTTCTATACACTAATATCGTAAATGATCCCCCTGATATCCTGATATTCACCCTGGCAACTCGGTGGTGAAAAAAGGTGAAGGCGCACGTGCCGTTGAGCAGAGACAGTGAACTTGCGGTGAGTGCTGCTGCCATTGTCTCGGGAGCGGGCCTTGGTCTGGATCTTCAATCCCAAGACTGGAGAGAATACATTGAAAACATGTTCGCTGCAACCCTGACGTTTCACCGTGTCTGATTTGAGATAAGTTGATGTTACTACTCCAATGCACATATTTGCCAGAGAGGGTGGCGGATTTTTATCTCCTATTAAGATAAGTTGATGTGTTACTACTCTCATCCACATATTTGCCAGAGGGGTTGGCGGATGTTTATCCCTTTTTAAGATAAGTTGATGTGTTACTACTCCAATGCACATATTTGCCAGAGGGGGTGGCGGATTTTATACCTTGTTAAGATAAGTTGATGTTACTACCCGGTTGGGTATGGTGAAACGTCCGGGTTGGGGCGAACATGTTTGTATATATCATTATAAATATAAATGCTATATATCATCAAATATATCATCAAATAAATTGTAATATATATGAGAATGATAACAATATATCAAATGTATCATTGAATAAGTATATATATATATATAAGTTACATCATAGTATACTTGATATATATATATATACATTATGTCAATTGTAGAATATCAAAGTAATTATAGCAATAGCCTTGCGATGTGAGTATTCCCAACTGGGGAAGCCCGCTTCATCTTCTGGCCACCCGCCAGCTAAGGGCTCCACTGCGCAGGTTGTGGAGTATCAGCTGGGCATAGGTTCCTCCGAAGATCTGAAGATATCTGGAAAAAAAAACGTGATTTAATCGGATTTAACCAAGAAAAATGGTGATTGAATGGGATTTAATCCAGAAAACTGGTGATTGAATGGGATTCAAATGGATTATCCTCTAGCAATTCAACATAGCTATGGAAAATGGTCATATTTATAATTAGTCGATTTGCCTACTAATTAATTAAAAACTATGATTTTCCATAGCAAACTGTTAAATTACCAGAGTGTACAACAAACTGGATTTCATCATGAATTCGTGATAGTTTTTTTTGGTGGGGATGGAGTTGAACTATCAAAAATATGAATGGGGATGTAATCGATCACCTCCGGTCCCAAAAGGAAAGTAGTCCTCCAAACCACCTATGTGGTAGGGTCTTTTCATAGCTATAGCAGCTATGCCCGAAAATGGTGGATCCTCCAAGTGATCCAAGTCCCTAGTTTCGGATCCAATTTTTGATGTTCCCTTTTCTTCGCCTATTGTTTTCAGTGTTTTTTCCTACAAAAAACATCCAAAAACAAGGTGGCGGCGCCTGTAAGAGGCCCGCGGGGTTGAACGTCTTCATCATGGTCTTTTCCATCTCATCATTGAAAATTCCCATTTTTTCCACGTTTTCATTTGGAACATACAAAATTCCAAGGCATTTTCGTGCTGTAAGGGTTGTGATTTCGGCGCCATTTTTGGCATTTCGCCAGCACGAAATGCAAATTTTCA
>BGPT01000606.1:0-17721 GCA_003297045.1 Symbiodinium sp. clade C Y103 | reverse complement strand
AAAAAAAAAGTTGCAATGGTGTGAATTTATTGCAAATAGCATTGAATTTGGTGTTTCGTGCAACCACACACTTTCATTCCAGGCTGCCGCGAAATTCTTTTTCATCTTCACAGAGCATGGTTACTCTGCANTTTTTGCGAGAAGACACATGTCAAGGTATGTGTTCACGAGAAGACATCTTCAACGTAGCATGACGTATGTTGGCAAGTGCAAGAGAAGACATCTTCAACGTAGCATGACGTATGTTGGCAAGTGCAAGAGAAGACANAACGTAGCATGACGTATATATGCATTATAACGTAGCATGACGTACATATGCATTTTGAACAACAGCGCGGGCCCCTTACAGGCGCCGGCACCAAAAACAAGGTCCCAATTCGTGGTTCACAGAACTCAAGACCCATGGCTCCACCCCAGGCATTTGGCTCAACGTCCACACTGGGAAAAGCCATGGTTAGATTGCCAGAGGGGAATCCCCGCAATGATCATATTTCTAGTGTGCGTCGTCAACAGCAGGGGTCCTGTTCAACAGCACTTTCATTGGTTGCGGAGCATCTCCACTGCCTGAGATCGAGAACAGATCCACAGGAGACGAGAAAAGGAGCACCCTTTAACCCAAGAACAGACGTAGGTTGCTTCAAACTTCGGATCACCTCCTAGGTCAGTTGATGATGATTCTGTGTTTAAGTTTAGCTTTGGCTGTGTGTCTATGTGTGTACATATATATATATATATATATACATTTCTGCACTGTATGAATGAATATGAGTTGCAATAATGTTTTTCGATGGGTCTCAGCTGGTGAACCAGAAAGGTTAAACGTGCAGCTCCACACCACTCACCCTTTACAGTAGTTGTCCACAACAGGAACCACCATGGCAGCATCGAAATGTCCTGCCCCTGTTGGTACTTCAGGGATTCAATGCTCCTCATTCTCTGCAAGTCAAATTGAAACTGCCCAATTGGGAGAGCAACAAAAACTGGATTTGTCTGAAAATAACCCAAATGTGATGGTTTATTGGTTTATCATCATCTTCCCCATCAAAATGGTCATAACTGGGGGTTTAGACCCAAATGAGGGTCATGACGCCAGCAACCACCGAGCATACCTGAGCCCGTTCCAGAGCTTGAAGAACTGTCTTGAACCTGCCCAGGCAGCCAAAGTGGCAGAGAATTCAACACGGCTGGCAAGGGCCCCCGAACAAAATGGAGGTGTCAGTGGGAAAATATGGGAAGATCATCTATATCCGCACCTGGGTCTTGGCGGTGTTTGCAGCTCCTCCACCACGTTTGCCGCGAGCACGGGCTCGCCTAGGCCGTTGCGGAGATGATAGGGATAGGGGAGCATCCACCACAAATCATCTTTTGGAAAGATGGATTCACTTACAGTACGTGATGTTAAGTATCTTCTGAGCTTTTGATCTGGAGGGTTAAGCATCTTCTCAGGAGTATTTTGGATGCATAGTGACCAACAAAAGGTTTTTGTACCGTCCGCAAAAGAAAATAGGGAAATTAAAGAATACACAAGGGAAGGTGAAAGAAGAAAAATGGTGGGATTGAGTAATGAAAGTGGGACATTGATCAAGGAACATCATGAAGAATAGAAGTAAAGCGACCATAGAAGATCATAAAACATGATTCTGTCTTCATGGCTGAGATCTGACCCCTTTAGGTTCACGAAAAGGACATCAACAAATTTGGAAAGGTCCCATCGCTTGCCACACGTTTCTACAAAAATACGGTATGGCAAAATTGGAAAGTATCGCTTAAAGGAAAATTATATTATGTATGTGCACAAGTATGATATAACCTTCAAAGGGGGTATCCATAACTGGGAAGGTCCCATGGCTGACCTCATGCTTGTACAATTTCTGAAAACCAATGTCCGTCCCTTGCATGTTTATTGTTGCGGGAGTTTTTAGAAACATGATTACATATGTAACTTAACCAACTAAAGATTGGTCCCTAGTCTGCATGATCAAGCAAAAATGGGTTTATCATCGACAAACGGGTGTTGAACCTTGCGAGAAATGGGTAGCTATTCGTGAACATCCTACAGAAAAACAGGAAGGCCTGCGGAGAATCAGCCGAAACTTGGAGGTTAAGCAGCAAGCAAGGAGGATTTCAGTGGTTTCAGGAGACAAGAACATAATATTATTGTAGAGTAACTATTCTTGACTCATGTTGAAATGCTATGTTATAACCTATAAACACGAAGAGTGGAGGATTAAGAAAGGAAGTTGGAGAGACGATCAGCACGACCGTAGAGTAGAGAATACAAACGACCAACAGGCTTCTATCTTTTTTTGAAGTACGCGAGGGAGAAAGGTCTCACAGGTCTTAAGGTTCTACCCAGAAATATGAGGTGTATATACAGATACATGTATTATATAAATATATACTTTTAAGAATAATATTACCGAACCTTTAGCCAATCTTGGACATTCTTCAACAGGGGTGGGTGTGGGAGCCTGTGGTTCGGAACACTGCTTCGGAGCCTAAGTTACACGGATTAGTACTGCCGAGGGGGTGCCCTGTTCCAGCCAGCCCTGCCTGGTGGTAGTGGAGTATGTTGTGGTGCTGCCATCATTGCCACTCAGAGAGCCAGTGGTGCTCCCATTGCTCCCGCCACCTCACCAGAGGCTGGTGAAAGACGTGGGAAGAAAAGGAGAAACCGCCATGGTGATTGCAAAATTGTTGCTTACATCGCCTACAGTTTCATTCTTCTAGCAGCGATCTCTCTGCACAACATGGACCTGTTTTTTCTACAGGCGAAAAAAAATTGGCAGATGAGGTTTATCATGGTTTATCGCTCAAATGCCGAGCTTCAACCACCCGATGACCCTTACTCTTCTGGGTCACTGTTCCATTCCCATTTATTCCCATGGAAGTTGAAATCAACAGCCTGCAAAAAAGGAGCCAAAGGACAGAAAAATGGGCTCGTTTCACTCGGCTCAATGTTGGATTTCATGGTGGAGATTCGAGCTACACTCTGGAAATCAAACATGGCAATGGAAAATCCCCTCATTTTGTTTGGGGTTTCCCTATCGTCATCTTTCCTATAAAATTATCATAAAATAGGGGGCTAATCTCCGGTGTCAGACACACCCCAAAGAAAGCATAACTATTCCCATGTTAGAAAAATCAAACGACCATTATCCACATTGTATCCCAATAACAAAGCTGGTTGGTTTCATCCCAAGAAAAAATGCTTGCTGGGTACCCCGTGGTCCTCATGAAAGTTGAAATCAACACCCTGCAGTCACTGACTCCCTCACTCATGCAATAATTGATTGATGATGATAATTTTCAATTAAGCAATATTGATTGCATTAATTCTCATGGTCCTTGATCAATAATAAATTTAATACTAATGATCAAATAATGTTACCATAAATCAATTACTCCAATTTTGATTACTAACGCGTCAATAAAATGATGGTAGTTACTTCATCACTAAGATTCACGAATTAGTAATGAATATCATCATCTTTCCATCATGATTTAACTATAAGTTGTTTCTCAAAAAGAAAAACGGTTGTCACCACGGCTTCTCCCACTGAGATCCCGCACTTGCCGTGGTCACTTGGCTTGTGTCACTCACTTGGCGCCCCATATCCCCATCCACGTTCAAGGCGTCCTTCTCGGCCTGCCAGATCAGGAAAGTAGATCATTTTCCATGGGAAATCATTGGAAAATCCATATGGAATTCCATTTCTATGTCAATAATGTTGGTTTACCTGAGGCTATCACACATTCCCAGAGTTGTTGAATATAATATATATATACATACATTGCCTTGATTCTGGTTCTATGTTCAGGTCGTGTTGGTATGTTTCATGTCGCATGTTCATTGGTTTTGACATGTCGTGTTGGTTTTTGGTCACATCCAATTCCTTCTGGAATCAATGAATAAATCCCCATTTATTTGAACTTGAAGGGTCCGCAGATCGGATGTCCATCTACCCGCGTCTTGGTTCCAGTCATCAGAGGTACATTCTTACGGGGAATGTCCAAGCCCCTGATCTAGACTGGTTCGGGGTAGCATCATATTTGCTATACCGCAAAAATCCGCAAAATATCCTCATGGTTGTTGAATAATGTAGTAAACCCAAGAATAGACCTAGCATTTGGGATGATGTTTACCGCCCATGGTGATATTAATGATTTTCTATTATTGGGTTTACCAAAGGAGTTGTATCCCCTATTTGTTGGTATGATATCCACATATATCGACTTCTGACTTATTCTTGGTGAAATCCTCAATGTTTCTTCGTTGTCTCCCTATTCTTGTGACTAAAGTCAGAAGCTTGTTATAGCTTGTTGATTCTTTGTTGACGGATTCTTTGCGACTAGACCTTTTCAAATAACAATCATGTACCAAAAAAATACCAAGCCATTTGTGGTTCTGCTTGTCAGTTCAATGGTCAAATCTTACATGTCAATGTTGGCTGGGGACTCCCTCATCTGTTCCTGGCTGAAATCCCCATGTTTCTGGTGAATTCCCCGGGTGTTGCAAGAAAAATGCCCATGAAATCTTCATTTTGCTCAAATCCCCTATTTGTGTCGATGGCAAATCCATAATTTCTCCAGGAGTTGGCTGCTCAAATCCCCATCATAATTTCGAGGAGCTACCCTCTGGGAATTTGACATATAGCTATTGAAGTCATGGCCATTGAGTTTGATTTACCTATCAAAAAAGGTTATTTTCCATAGAAAAACTGTTGGGTTGCCAGAGGGTATTCCCATTAAATCACCAAATCACCACGAAATCACCATTAAATAAACTATTTTCCCATGTTTCATGGTTGGTAAAAAACCCATGACCATCCCATCATGCGGCCTTGACTTCCTTCACTGCCTCAACCTTTTCGGCCGCACGGACGGCCCTTGTTGCGCTCTTCTCGGCCTCCCTTCGTTTCTCCTGGGCGATGTGACAACTCAACGAGCCGTGGAATAGGCTGGGGGATGATGGGGTAAAGGCGATAAAGGTCGGTTCAAGTTACGATCTAATACCATCCATTTTTGGAGGATGTTTGAGGGAAAATCAAGATTTTGGATGATTTTTGATCCGAAAAAGTTGGCCAAAACTGGAACACTGCTGGGACTGCCATGAATCATGACCTGGCATTATTGGGCGCTGTCCTGCGGTGCCACAGAGATTTGTTCCACGGGTTTTTGGTTGAGCCGGAGCTCCCCAAGACCATGGGCAAATCGGCACCTTAGAGCCAATGCAAAAATGCCGCAAACTGCTCTGGAATCCTGGAATCAAATAATTTTCAAGGCTGGATCCAAGAATAAGAATCCATGAATTTGCGGTTCCCAATTTTCAGACAAACGAGCCAAAATCTGGAAGCTTCTGGCCCTTCAACAATTTTCCATAGGGGTCTGCGTTATGAAATCATCGACAGCTACAACTTCATCTGATCTTACGCTACTGGAGACTTTCTTTGAAATGATAGACATTGATAGACCCCAAAATCATATAAAATCATCAAATTAAATCAATTCAATTCATCCAATCTATTGGTCACTTTCTATCTTTCAATTCATCGGGTGTCCCCGCTTTTGCACAAATTGCACAATCATCGTCCCGCAGAGGGGAACACGATGATCAAAGACAGATCACAAATGGTTTGAAACAACCAACCAATTATATCATGTTTATTCATGTTTAATATCGCTTTCATATACCATATACCCATATAGTTGCAACATTAGTGGCTAAAATCCCTATATGATGGCTATTTCTATTTCGCCAGCAATTATAACTCTTTGAAACCTGCCATATATGAAGCTACCGTTCAATCACCGCGAAATTTCTCCGAGTCGCTGATCTCCATTGCGGCATTTGCCCTTCTCGTTCCAAATGCACCTGGAAAACAGATGGGACTCGGACCCCAACGCGGGGGCGCACAAGTATGGCTGTGTCCAAAAAATGATGGACATAACCATGATTTAATATGATTTAACTCAAACTCTTAAACCAAATTCTGGCAATTTAAACGAAAAAATGGTTCAAGAATTGTTGAGCCATCAAATCTTGCAGTTGTTCTCTCAATGTTCAGACAAGCTCCTTTTGGTGTCA
Source organism: Symbiodinium sp. clade C Y103 (assembly GCA_003297045.1). NCBI lineage: Eukaryota > Dinophyceae > Suessiales > Symbiodiniaceae > Cladocopium > Cladocopium sp. clade C. The sequence continues at coordinate 11,633 of BGPT01000606.1, read as the reverse complement.
TTGTTTCAAATTGCTTACTGTAAGCTGTTGGCAATAATTGCAAGTTACTTTTCAGCGGGTAAACTCTGGAGGTGTCGTTTTTGAAGCATTAGGAAATCTTTAAGTCAGATCCATGTTGCATATGATGGTTCAGGGCACAGCGGACCAAGTCTCATGAAATTCTTGCCTAGCCATCCACCATACCTATATTCCCTTCAGAATGGTAGAAGTATAGTCTATAGTTGTATAGTACAATCACAACCAGAAGAGCTGTCATCATTGAAAAAAAATCTGATCACTGTCGTAGCTTTACCACACATACGTCCTGCAGAAAATCTCATTTTGTGATGGGTTAGCCCAGTATGTCCATCACGATCGTCTGGCTGCTCAACTAAGGCCGCGACAGGGTCTTCTTGTAGAACATGTCGGTGGACCGCAAGTCATCTTCACCTCAACAACACAGACTGGGTGGTTTCAACTTGAGGAAGAATCAGTTCGGCTTAAATATGATATGTCAATTTTAAACCAACTATAGTAATTAGAAACAATGACCTATATCTGCAGCTGTTGGGAAATCCCTGTGTTGGAAGACATGGGGAGATGTGAAAGGGGCAATGTCAACCTGGTAAATGAATCCATGTACTTCCTAGTGCGCCCCAACCTTGCGGGTGAGAAGACTTGCTTGAGCGCCACACTGTGAGCAAAGGTACAATCAGCATCTGTGCATCCTCCACCTCCGAAATGCGTCGACCAGAGCACTTCCAACGGCTCAACGCTGGTCAAGAAAGCGATACCGCTCCCAGCATTGGTCTAAAGGAGAATCCATAGAACCCATTTTTGATGGTTTCCTTTAGATTTTCCCTCAGACCGACACAGTAAATCACTGAGTTCTAAACCCTCAAAAAAATTGGCGCAAAGCCGCGTCTTTCGCAAATCTGGCGTCGCCTCACCAGGAGACTCTGTGCCGGCAGTATGGAAGTCGCTGGCTGCAAATGGGCAGGGGAGGAAATGGGGAGGAAATGGGGAGGATAGAGTAATTAGTCGATGTCAAAGTTCAAAATGTTGAGGAGTTTATTTGGAAAAGCTGACGCCATCTGTTACTACCTATGAAGATCAAAATCATCCTCGCTTCTGTAAATCCTAGACATCTGGACATTTCAGGTTTCCTCACCATGCTCTGTAAGGATGGGTTGAAATACAAACCTCCCCAACCCACAGATGTGTTGTTCAGCGTTCAGAGTGAATTTGGAGGGTTGGTCGCTTACGGCCTGGTGATGGAAAGCTCATCTAAATTCCTAGGTATTCTCTTTCCAACTGCCAAAGTTGGAAGCCAATTGAGGAACCCCGTGATGCTTATCAAAATTACAACACCCAAAAAATTGATGGTGTATGATAGTTTCATACAAACAATGAGAAAATGTGACCAGGACCAGAACCTTATTTTTTTTCCAAGCGACACCCAGACCCATACCCATCTGACATTTTCCAATCTAGCCTGAAGCTCAGCACAAGAGTGCGCGAAGGAGCAGTTCGCACCGAACTGGCAAGCTCCCTTCAAGTGGTACCTGGTTTCTGGATGGCCGACTGGGTCCCAAAAAAACCTGCTGGTTTCGTCGAGCAACAAATGGAAAGGGGATGACAAGAGGACCTCAAGCGCAGTAACAAGGGTTAACATGTTTATAACACTTAAAATCACATATGAAATAAGAATCAATAGTCAATAGTGGAGATTTTCATCAACCATGATGAGTAATTAGAGCAGCAGATAGTCAAGATCAAAAAGCAACAGTATTGAATAGATGAACAAATAGGAATAACTATACCCCCACACCTGGATACGTGTCCTTCAATGCGCCAACATCTCGAACATATCTTGTGGTGAATGGTTGAGGTTCTGTGTTGATAGCGACCTGAAACCTGAGCAACCAGGGTAACCACTATAGGAAAGTTCAAAAGAGTGTTCATCCAGCATGAGTCATCCAGACTGTATGCCTGTTGGGCACACCATGGTTGTTCTTCATCCCCCGGCGATCATGGCTATTCACCCGGCTAACGACTCATGTGCGCGCGCCACAGGCACTCATCTGCAGAGGGGCAATTTTGAGATTATGCATAAAGGTGACCCCATTTTGCTTGATGGTTCAAATTCGTCCTTGCAACCTCGACTTCATGGTTCTTAAGATTCGCCAAACACATCCCTACTAATTCTCATTGTCGTCAGTATGTCATCGTCGTCATCATCATCACCATCTTCATCATCACCATCACCATCACCATCATCACCATCACCATCATCATCATCATCATCATCATCATCACCATCACTGTTATTATTGGTGTCACCTGACTTGCGGGGTTGGTTGATTCCTCCGGTGACCGTCACAGGGGACAAGCAGAACTTGGTCTTGTGGAGCTGCGAATGGAGACACGTCTGACGCGGCTTCTCCTAGGGAAACTGATTTTTTGGGAACGGATGACGACATCCGGGATGTTTTTGTCATGGGTCAATAGAATGGGGCACCCAAAAGGCAAAAACATGGGGGGTATGAAACCAACCAATTTTATGTGGACATACTAGGGACATAGGTGATTTAAACATCAAATATGCGGGATACGAATCGAGATATAATGTATAATCGAATATGTATATATATATATATATATTGTGTATATAGTTATATTATATTATATATATATATATTATACATATTATAATTACATATGTGAATGCATTAGATTGTTAGATATACAACCTGGGATACGTCACCACCAATATCTTCGTTTGGCCAAATGAGTGTCCAACAACCCACAAAACCTGATCATTCGTAATACCCAGAGAAACTATTGTTGTGAATTAAAGCCAATGTAGGAAGCCTATCATGAAACTATGGATTTTCAATCAATTGCGACACCCAGCAAGCCACAATCAGGGTTGCTCCACCCAGTTACAGGGGGATAAAATATAGTAAAATGACCATTGTCCCCATTCCAGCTTTGATTCACTTGTATGGAATAGATTGGAGCAAACCTGACAAATGCCGGGTCTTTTTCAGGGGTAAATCAGAGCTATTTTCGATCGTTACGCGGTTAGGGGATGACTTGGGGGCTTACGCGATATATGATATGACAGGTGTTTTGCAACATCAGCGATATGTGCATGTGATATGACTTATTCGTTGTTTTATGAGGCTGATGGGATATGTATGGGATGTGTACTTCCGATACATTGTATAGCTACATATTATAGGGTACATATCTTCTCCTACTGGTGAGCGATCAGGTGGTGAAGAAGGGCACTGTACTTGAGGTAATGATGGTGTCGCCCTTTTCACTGGGATGCCGTAGTTTTGTATTCTTGATGGATGTTATATTCTGCACATATAATATATTATATATCATGTATTATATATATATACACATTATGTTCTCTTATATAAATGAACATAAATATGTATGTGTGTATATATATACAGGAAATTGATACGCGTTGTATTCTGAGTTTGTATATTGGTTAAATATAGGATGGAAATGTATCGGTGTTTTTTTAATCTCAAGACAACACTACCCATGATAACAGCTGTCCTTGGTATCCTTGGTGTCTGCAGGCTTTCCTGCGCTTCCAGCCTGTCTCCAAGTGTTTCGGTCATCGGGGTCAGCCCCAGTTTTCATAGTTGTCATCCTGAAATTCTGAGAAAGGTCTTTCTGGTGAAAGGGGGATTAAAGTTGTGGGTATCTCCATCTTCCCAAGTTGCGAGCAAATTCATGTATCAACACCTGGACCAAAAAAAAATGCCCCGAAATGACCACCTGCAACCAACGTCTACCGCTCCTGAGCGTGTCTTTCCAACAAAAATTGCTGTTGTTTGCTCTCAAGTCCACCATACGATGGTCCATTTCTATCATTTGGTTTGCCTGATTCTTGATTCTGGCTGGTTTGAAATGGCTTAAACCGTCAGTTCATTGCTTAAGATTGGTGAACTAACATGCTCATCCGTTTTTCCAACTCTGGTAGCTGCAGCCCCTGAAAATTCATGGCGCAACCTGCTGCACCGACTTGCTGCTTTTCTTCGATCCACCTTAGGATGTTTGGAGCAACTTTAATTTGTCTTGTCCAACAAAAAGTCAACCTGTGACAACTTTTGGTTGGAGTTTTTGAGGCTCAATCTACAGGAAAGCATCTTGTTTATTATGGTTTCTTGCCATCAAATATTGACATATAGATCATGCAAGTGGTTCCTGCAAGTGAATGCTCTCCTTTTTCATACAAAACTTGGAAATTGATGGCAAAATGGGATTTGTTCTTCAATAGATCGCAGTTCCGTAGTTGCCAGCAGATAGCGTGGCATCTGATGCTTTGCTCGGTGCGGCACCCATGAGTAACCTGTTCGGAACTCCCGGAAGCAGTCGAATCACCTGTCCCAAGGACACTGGAGGTCCTTAAGGGCAACTGCGTGACATCCCAGAACATATTTAGACACCACAAGCCTAATGGGAATCCAGTGGAAAAGTCTTGGTTGAGAACAATGCACTATCAGCATGCTACTATATCATCCTGGTGGTTATATCCCCCATGTCCTCATTGTATCTCCAATGTATTATCCACGTTCATGTTTGATTGTTAAATTCCAATAAATGGTACTCTTGTGGATGGAAGAAATCCTGCAACCAGTTGCTAGAGGGTTTATTTACAGTGTTTCATAGCTACCAACAGCTACCAGCTGGTACAGGGTGGCTTGTCCATCCACAATATGACGGATTATCTGGGGATGTGTCAAACCTAGTCCTACCACATTTGGAGGAACAACCATGCATTAACTTGCTATTTTAGAGTACCTAGGGTGCCAGGGTTTTGAGTCATAGCCGACTCATAGCCATCTATGATCAACTGCATTTCGAAGCATCAGCCGTTGGGGTTTCCCCCCCTCTCCCGGCGGGGCGCACCTGTAAAATGGAACAGAACGCCCCGATGGTCAGAGCCCAGAGGAGCTACAGTTGACAGTGGTTAGCAATGGCTAATAGTGGGACACCACCAATAGCTAATAATGGGTTAACAATGGCTAAGAATGGGTTGACAATGGCTAACAATCCCAAACAATGGTTCATAGTTGTTAAATGTTAGTAATAGTGGTTGATAATGCTTGATCTTGGTTAATAGTTAATCATACCATATGTGCCATGGTCAGATTACATGGGACTAATTAGCGGTATGGTCGGTTATCCCACTTGCAATGGTGGGATGACCATCCCCAATTGGGACCAGCCCATGCCCATGCGGTAACCGTTGGTCTAGCCACGCAGCAACCGTTGGATGTTGGGCCAAGGTTGGGTCACATTGAGACCCAGCTGATCTGACTAAAATGCGATTGTCAGTGTGAATTCAGCGAGTAGTATTGCCATCCTCAAAGATTGGATATATAACTGCTATGAAATTATATTGACAGTGTATCCGATGTGCCTATGCATATGTGTGGTCCGTTCGGAAACTCCAGCCTCCAACCCCCAAGGTTGGCGAAGCGGCGAAGCGAAAGAAGAAAGTCACAGCTCTAGGTGCCAGGTGCCAGGTGCGGGGGCAAGTTCATCATCAACCAATAGTAACCAAAAGTAACCAATATTAACAACTATTAACATTAATCACTATCAAACACTCTAAAAACATACTAACCATTGTTTACCATTCTTAACCATTATTACTGTAACCAAGTTATTAGCCATTGTTAACCACCATTAGTCATTATTTACCACTATCATCTGACTGATCAACGTGACCAAATTGACTAGCTTCAGCATCCTCCATCTCTTGTTTTTGCTTCAACTTCTTGGCTTTCTTCTCCTGGCCCAGGCCGAAAGAAAGGCCACGGACGATACGGTCGTTGCTGAACTCACAATTGTTCCTGAATCACCATTCGAATGAGGGAAACTGGTAAACCCAAGAATAATGCACACAAGTTGTCATGACCACTGGTAAACCTCTGATAACTAAGTTTGAATGTTTATCAAGGACATGGCCGTCTGTTCAGTGCTCTACTTGTCCTTTGGATCACGTGCGTGCGATCTGCAGCAACTGCAGGAACTGCTACCCCAGATTCCTTTGCCAAGGACCAAAAGTCATTGCTGCATCATCTGCAACGATGTCTCCCGTCCTTCTTGTCTTTCACCTTCTTTTCTTTCGGTGACTGCCTTCCCCGCAGCTGCGCGGTTGCGCTTGCAAGGCAACAGCCAGGCCACACACGGGGCGGAGAGTCATGGAACCATCAAAATTCGCGGGGGAATGAACATCCACTATTCCATTGATATACCAGCTACCCTCTGGTAATCAAACGTGGCAATTGGAAATCCCCTATAAATGGAGGTTTTAATGGGAAAATCATCTATTAATGGTGGATTTTCCATTGCCATGTTTGATTACCAGAGTGTAAGTGTTTTGGGGTTGGAGAATTAGGTCTTTACCAATGCGAACTGACCCATATCCTCCACATGGATCCCAGCTCAGCCGCAGACTTGTCACTATCAGGCACACCTAAGAGCTGCGTCTTTCTGGTCCAGTTGTGGACGCATCCCACCATGGCTATGGATCAAAAACCCCTGATACCCTCTGGTAAACTAACATAACTATGGAAAATCACCATTTTGAATGGGAAAATCCACTATGTCTATCGCCATTTTCAATAGCTATGTTAGTTTACCAGAGGGTACCCGAAGTTTCATCAAATAGCTGATGCATCACTACATTTCTGTTTTAATTTTCCAACTGTTGATGGTTGAATCTCATTTGCTGGTCCCATTCAGTGGTGCTAGCATGTTTTGCACAAACCCATCTATAATATGCATATCGTTGGTTATATCAATCCAATCTGATATATAGTCATATTCTTGTATCTCAAAAATATCCCTATGTTTGCCTAATAAATCCCCTAATTGAGCTGGACAAATCACCAACAATCTCAGTGCGCCACCCGGCACCACAGCAGGGCTGGGGGCAACAGGGGCAACTGCCTGCACTGGGGAAACCGTTTGAAACCGAAATGTGGTTCCACTGATATTGTATGTGCTTATAATTTATATCACTTCATAGCTATATCTCACATCATATATTCATGCATAGTTACATTGTTGTTTATTGCGTATATGATCGTATATGTATGTACAGTGGTATATATAACCGTATACCGTAGTATGTATATATATATATCATCACTATTAGTATTGTTATTTTTAGTACTGTTTTTATTGTTATTAAGTTATTATCATTATTTATATTTTAATAGATATATCGTATATGTCCATGAGTCTATATGAGACAGATAAGATAGGGAAGGAAAGAGATCCGCTTGATCAAAAAGCCAGTCGAATTGCCGAAGAGGCGGGGGGGACTTCACAATGAGGAAATGAATCAACAAGATGCACAAACAAGGTTTGAATGAAAACAACTGCTGGGTGTCTTCAAAACATGCGGTATGTAGACCTCAAGCTCACGCCGGAAAAGCACAGAAACTTCGTGTTTGTTTGACATTGATGCTGGTGATGACAAGCCCCTAGGAGCAAGCAATGTCCAACTGCCGTAGCCGTCCTGAATGAAACTTTGAACTAGCAGCATAGAATTGGGAAAATGTATCATATATAAACTAATATGACCTTATACACTCATACCTTCTCTTTCTCAACATGACATGTCCAACATTGTAAGGAGAATACCCATTGAATTCCAATTGAATATGGAGAAATAAGTTCTAAATTTCCTCCAAAAGAAGATGGATTTTGGATGATTTTGGTGGAATTTCTGGCTGTGGCGGTGTCTTTTTGCCGCCTCTGGCTCTGCGCGTGCTTTCGCTTTGGCTCGGGCACCTTTGCTCTTGGCTACGGCCACCTCGGGCGTGGCCCAACGGAAAAATTGGAGATATATATGCTGAAGATGTCTTGCAAAAATGCTGAACATCAGAATGTGAAATATTCTGAAATCACCCAGATTCTTTGGAAACTGAAGAAACATTTGCAGCTTATCTGATGAAAATCTGGGTTGCTGGGAAGCTGCCCGAGAGACCGACCCCGTCTCCCGGCTCAAGCTTTCGCGGAGGCGTTGCAGGCTCCACTGAAGTGACTGGAGCCAGATCCTGTGGTGGTTATGCCCCAAAATCGCTGGCCGGATCGGTGGTGAAATTTGTGGTTTATTACCGCCAACAAAAATGAGGTTTAACGATGTTTTAAAGATGTTTTAAAGAGGAGATTTGATGATTTAAGGAACTCTCTGCACTGTAATTATTAGACATATATCAAATTTGGTTGTGAAAATGTAAATATGTTCTGTATTCACATCAAAATCAGGGTGATCATCGCTTCCATTTTGTGGCTTTGGCCAAATTGCTACTACAAGTAATTAGTAGATTGAAAGCAGCCGGCCGGAGAAAACTTACAAACACTTCCAGCAACAAACACGTCAAAAGAGTTCACAAAGCGATTTTATGGCTTTTGCCCCTCCCATCACTTCATCAGCAAATGATCCCCTTCCGCACCTGTGCAGTTGGCACCAATTCTTGAAGTTGTTTCAACGCCTCAACATCGACTTTCCATCTTCCCAGCTTCAAACCGGATCAAAGCAGCACCTTCATCCCCCCAGATTTTCTCAAGACGCCAAGTCAAGTCGCGCCTTCTGCACGGATTCATTGACTTCCAGACTTGCAGTGGAGAGCCCCTTTTCAGTCTGGACATCTTCCGGCTTTGCTGCTGGTAGCTGAGCTGCTTCTGCTCGCAACTGCTGGTCTTGTTTCACCTCTTGCTGAAGCAGCGCTTCCTGCCGGGGCAAATCTGCGAACAAGAAGGGAAGGAGTGATCACCGACATTCATCAACACAAGGGTACCTAGACACTCCATTGACCTATAAACATGCTTATCTCACCCCATGACCTTCCTTACTTTCACCCATAGGCTCCTGAAGGTCGATGCCATTGATTCCACTGGAATCCATCTGGGGTCTCTCCGCAACTTGCTCGGCAGGCACCACCTTTGGGGGACATCGGGCTGCATCTCTGTGTTTTTTTTGGTGCAGTTTGGGACCAGGTGGAAATCAGAAAAGCATCTTCTCTTTGATAAAAAATTGGTCTTCTTTACCAGGAAAAAAACAAAGAACAACTTGACTATTATAAATCTACTTTCCACTAGAACTAATGGCCAAAACATCTTGGCAATGGGCACAATTTGCGGGCTCACAGAGTTTTTACATGGTTGGCGATTCACCAAAAAGACCATCCGGATTCATCTTCAAAAAATAGGGATACGTTTGAAACCACCAAGCAGTCTGATTTGGGCATTGGAGTCCCGTTTTGGATGAGATGCAAATCGTGTACATTCATTCCCATTTAGATTAAGATAGAATATTGCGTCCTCAATTGTTCTCATGGTCATATATTCATATATATTCTATATATTTGTTTGGATACAATAAATGGGATATACAAAATATCATGTTACAATGATATATCCCATATAATATAGAATATCTATATCCCCGTGTTATCCCGGAAAATAAAAGGAAATGGAATATAGTAATGATCTCCCCTTTCATTATTTTCTAGGATCCACACACGTTTGGCACTCACTACAGACCCACTGAGCCAAGCCACCGGGGGAGGAACATCCTTCACAGCTTGCCTCGCATCGCAGCAGCGCGTACGGATGAGTTTCACTCGTGGTTGATCGGCGTTGCTACTCTTTGCATGTCTCCTTGCATGTTGCAGATATCATACTTCTGACACCAGATAGAAGCTCAAAATAACCCAAATATAGTAATTATAAACACTTATGAGATTTTATAAGCCCTAGTTTTTTTTCTGAAGCTGAAGCCCTGTTACAAACCGCTTTTGGGGTGATGGGCCATGATGGGTCCCCTGCCTGAGCGATGGATTGGGTCGGTAGCTACCTCCCAAGGCCGAGCCAAACTCATCAACCAGCACTAGGGGCTTCGACACTGCGAAGCTGTGTCTACACTTCACACTGTCAAATCACAATTATCTGGGCCCTGAAAATGACCAGAACATACCAGGTCTATGGATCAGTGGGCCTCAAATGTTCAGCCACATGTCGCAACTGGAGCCGTAGCTATGAAGGTGCCCGCCCCCTAGCCTTTTGAGAGTTGGTTACCCAGGAAGCATCTGGGCCCAGGAATCACCAGAAAAACAACTGCTGCTTTCTATGCTTTGGGGCAGTGATCCATTCTACCATTTGCATCCATTTGCCGGGTTGAAATTGTCTCAAAACTCCACCAGTTCAACCACCAGTTCAAGGATCAAAACGGATCGATCAAAGGCAATTCTCTGGTTTCAGTGCTAAAAGACAACACAAAGTTTGGCCCACAATGTCAACCCCGGGTCAACAACTTGGTTGATCACAACTCGGATCATAGCCATCCAATCAAAATGCAACCGCCTGCATATTCATCAATCAGGAGTGCAATAGTTAAAAAGTCTTGTTGACTGTACGGACATCTATGTCGATATCTAATACACATGTATAGCGTGGTCCGACCTCTTGGAACCAATACTCTCACCTAGTGCTGTTTCCATGTGTTATTGTGACAAACAAAAAAGAATGTCTCAAGGTGCTTTCCTCATCAACTGCTCATCATGTCATTCGCTGCTGTCATTTTGGCCTCTGACATCAATTTCAAGTCTTGTACTTCGAATAAGCAGAGTGTATGTGTGACATTGATCGATGTTATTGCACGACCCCCACACACACACACACACCATGATATTACAGGGATGTCAAATGATGTCAACATGAGTTTGCTCTCCGTACCATATGATTGCTGTCTATAAACCCTAAAGGGGTTGGAGAAGTGATTTATGCACAAAAGCATCTGCATATATGATATTACTATGATCATTGTTGGTAATTCTGCGTAGCAATTGAATGCAAAATCGTAATATATATATATATAATCATATATAATCCATGAAAATCAAATGTATCATAAATAACCCATCTAAATGAAATAAGATCTACATAGTCATATAATGTCATATATCATATCCCCTATTTTTCCAGCCCCCAGATCCAGCCTCTGCTGTGTTCCCTGAGACGTTGGAGCTCATCATGGCTAACTTTGTCCACCACCTTGGCAAATGGCGACACTCTTCATGGGAAAAATGGAGGGAAAGATGGTTAAAATATGTTGAAATATGGATGAACATATGGAAACTGTGGTTAAAATAATGGAAAATATGGGAAGGGCAGATATGAGGAACATCGTGATTTATTCGGACTTAACCATCAAAAATTGGGATCTCTCGGTCATCTTTTGGGTGGTACCTTAGTTTCAGACAACCCATCTGGGAAAATGATGTGCCAAAACAGGATCTAGGTGGCTGGATGTGGCCATTGGATTTAGATGTGGCTCTGAAAATGATCTTCCTGATCAATTTTGGCAATATACACAGGGGTAATTATGCACATTTTCAGACGGGTGTGGAATAGTTTTTGGAATTTTTTTTGGGACAGGTTTTGGATTTTTTTTTGGGTTTATGCTCTGGCCCCGTTTGCCTTGTATTTGCAACAGTTTGGACCTTGAACCTGTCATTTTGCATGGTATTTGCTGCATTTTAACATGTTCACTCTCCATTTTGCATGGTATTTGCTACATCTTGGCATGTTTGCCTTCCATT
>BGPT01000605.1:242206-270497 GCA_003297045.1 Symbiodinium sp. clade C Y103 | reverse complement strand
CTCAGCTGGCGCTGCAATGTTACCATCAAAGGTATACTGAGTGTCACCGCTGCTGCCTTGCATCTTTGCGATGTAGGGTAGATCTCGTTCTTTGCGTCCGAGACCAATTTCCCAGTTGACCAACAGCACGTAGACACTCCTCCCCCGATGGGGGTACAGAGCACTACGGCTGATAACCTGTGAACAAATTTGACCTTGTCCGGGGTCAGGTTAAGTGCGGAGTGTGTACTTACTGTTGATCTCAATGAGGCAAGGAATCGCTCATGCGGATGACACCNTGTGAACAAATTTGACCTTGTCCGGGGTCAGGTTAAGTGCGGAGTGTGTACTTACTGTTGATCTCAATGAGGCAAGGAATCGCTCATGCGGATGACACCTTTTGTACCTTTTGCGATGGGATCTTGAGCCATATGTTATGGCATGTCCAAGCACATGAATGTAGTGCTTACATGACTACCTATATACACATGGTCTCCCATCTAGTCCCTTTTAGCACCCNTCTTGAGCCATATGTTATGGCATGTCCAAGCACATGAATGTAGTGCTTACATGACTACCTATATACACATGGTCTCCCATCTAGTCCCTTTTAGCACCCTGCTTGATCAATTGAGGGGTTCCCACATAATAGTGACACTATCCTCCCAAATAACATCACGATCCATGAGTTGGATGTTAGAAAGCATAGAGAATGCTGTTCAACCCGAATAAAAATGTTATTATCAAGGCCAAATAGGTAATTTTAAGCATAGTAAACCATCTTGGTGGGGTGATAGTTTGACCTATGTTATGTGTTTCTTTCTTTCAGCAGCGGCCTCATGTTTCCTTTACTCTATGGATTAATTATTATGAATTTGGTATCACTATGTGATGACATGATATGACTAGTGCCGTCCCAAAGGCCGGGCCTCCCAAAGGCCAATCCCCTAAGCCTTCGCCCAAGCCATACCTGAGACGATGCAGATCATTCCGGTGGGATGAAAAAACCATCCCCAGCCATAGTCGGGTTTATGGCAGTTTACCACATGACTATGGGAATACCATGTGATGATATCACGTGATGATAGTGATAAACTGATAAACCATGATAAACCTATAGTATGATATAAACCTGGTATAGTATGACAATGTATGACATGTATATCGCTATAGTTGAAACTCGACCTGATCGCTGGTTCAACCCCCCTTACAGCATACGAGCCAGTTTGGTCATCCTGACTGATTGGGAAGACGAAACCACAATAGTTACTGTAGCCTCTGGTAAACTAACATAGCTATGGAAAATCACCATTCTTAATAGGTAAATCAACTACAAATGGCCATTTTGAATAGCTATGTCAGCTATGATAAATTACCAGAGGGTAGTTTCCTAGTTTTGGGTTGAAGGGCTGGTATGAAGAGACACCAACATGGATGCAAAGGTGCAGCTAAGCACCCAACGGATTGCTAGCATTCAGTTCGCCTGCAACGGACTCCCATCCCGAATTGTGCGAGGTTAAGTTGTGGGATTTGATGATTCAAACGAGCAAAACAGATCATCTGATCAGTCTGATGGACAGGAAAAAACCAGAGGGCAAACAAACACAGTTAGAATCAAAATCAAGACTGATTGTGAGGAAGTTAATTGTGCTGATGCCAAATTCTCATAAATTCTCCTATCAATACAAAAAACATCCAAACAAATACTGGTAGTGTGCGTATTGAGTGTTCAAAAGTAGCCAAGTTGCTAAAGAGTGAACTGCGATTTCGTTCACCACCTTGGCAGTTGTTGCGGCCGGAAAAACATGGCAAACGACATGAAACCAACGCCACCTTTCAAGAAGTCCTTGAAATGCATGAAGGCGAATTGAACAGAACATTTCTTGAAAGGTAGAAAAGGTTGGACCACATGTCGTCCATCTGCACATGAAACATGTCATATCTGTCATCAAAACCGTTTGCAATTGGTTCTATGTCCTAGACCCTGCGAATATCACCCAAAAGAAATGGTACACAATACTACAATTCTGGGGTAACACACAATTTTATGCGGGTGCTTGGAGGGTCTGTTCACATTGTTTTTTCCAAATGCAGGTTTTTGTTTTGTTTTTTTCCGGTGTGACAAGCAGTGATCGGCAAGTCGAATCAAGCCCCTGACCGCGTTTCCGTCGGCTGTTGTATGGTTGGTACCTGATTTTCCGCAAAAAAACATCGGGTGGTGGAACACAGTCGTTTCTGTTAACATTTGTATCTGCATTGTATTGTTTGGTCGAAAGACGGGTACCAACAGGTACCCCAAAATCATTTTGTTTTCCCATTTTACAAAAATCAGGAATTGCAATTAATTTGGGTATGGTTTTTTGAATGTCCCTTAGGCTTTTGCTTCTATGTAATTTTGGGATGTTCATCCATATGCACACCAAAACAGCCCATCAGCGGTCCGTGAGTTTGACAGAACGGATGCTGTGAGCCGACGATTTTGAGTTTTGACGCTCTTTGTTTTCATTCCCAAAACTTGAACACAAAAAGGCATTCACAATCCCCGCGGACAGAAAATGAAGTGACTTTTATAACGAGTACTTGGTAGACCTAGCTCCACTGTGCCATTTGATTTCGCATATCATGTGTAGGGACTCAGCTCCATTAGGATTGGTACATAGGGTTCCTTTCTTATCTGGAACCGGTGGGTCATCAACAACCCCCAACAAAAACAACGAACAAAACGCAAACAGTCAAGGAAAATAGTGACGTGTGGCCCAAACTTTTGTCTATTTGATAGTCTCTACTGTTTCTATCCGTGGAGTTTAACTTTAAGTTTCACGCGAAACAGGCTAAAACTATGTGAACAATGAACGGGGAAGTAAATAGGGAAAAAACAATAGAGAAATACAACGTTCAGTAGATAGGGAACTAAAAAAGAAATGAAACGTTGAATAACTAGGAACATAAATAGGGAACATAATAGGGAGATAGATTGGAAAAATACAAAGAGAAACAAGAAAGGAAACAAACAGGTAAACAAATAGGGAAAGAAACAGGGAAATTCATGGGGACATAAATAGGGAAATAAAAAGGAAATTAGGGCAATAAAAGTAAAAAATAAATTGGGAAATACATACGGAATTCATAGGGAAATGAAAAAGGAAAATCAATTCAGGAAATCAAGAGGGAAATAAATAGGGGAAATACGTAGGGAAAGAAGGAAGGGACATACATGATACATAAAAAAAGGAAAATTAATAGGGACAGAAAAGTAGGGAAGTAACTGGGGGAATAAAAGGGGGAAACAAGTAGGGGAAATAAGTCCGGAAATCAGCAGATTAATAAATAAGGAAATAAGCGGTGAAATAATTAGGGAAATAAAAAGGGACATATGTACTGAAACACATAGGGAAATAAAAGAGGAAATCAATGAAGAAATAGGGAAAGAAATGGGTTCATAAATAGGGAACGTATGAGAACATAGATATAACAAAATAGGGAAATAAAACAAACAATAGGTAAAATAAATGGAGGTTTCCTAAAATGGGGGGTACCCCCAAATCATTCCCCATTACCCCCACGCCAGTCCCTGGGATTCCACAATTCCCGCCGGTGGCGCACGTGGTCTTCGCCATCAAGTGGGCTAGGAGACCGAAGATGATCATCGCCCAGATCTCAGCAACAAATCGTTGTGCACTGGTGCAGTCGTACACATGGGGGTGTCCATAGTCATGGGGGTACCCCAAAATGGATGGTTTATGACGTACCCATGAAACATCCTAAATTTGAGGGTACCCGCATTTGAAGAATCCTCCACATGATATCGCATATAGTTACATGTGCCATGTTTGAGTTATGTCGAATGGATTTTTGTGTATAACATAACTATCATCCAACTGATCCAACTGAACTTGGTCTTGTTAGTTCACAATTTTCAGAAACCTCCATATGTGCCATGGTCAAGTTAAATGGGGTCAAGGGGGTATGGTCAACCTCCATCTGCAGAATCCAAACATACTGGGTATGAATCCCAAATAATAGAGACATGGTCATCCCTCAATATGGGTCAATCTAATCATATCTAATCATTTCTAATCCATTTTTGACCATGGCACATATGTACAGTTTAAGGCACTGTGACTACAAGGCTTCGTACCTCGATTCTTGAGTCAAACAAATCCGGAGGATCCAAGCTACGTTCCCCCGGAGTTGATCCATTCTCCGGTCGGTTTTCCGAATGGATTTCCCGCCATGGATGGTGAGAATCCCCAATAGGTTGAGGAGTACAACAGCCTATGATCATCCACCAACAGCTGTTTAGCAGCCACTGCTCAACTCTTCTGGCTGGCTTTCAAGACAAAGTCTCAGGCCACTGGAGGGAGATGGAAAGCTTCTGGCAACCAGAAATTGCACCTGAGCCGTTGCGAACCTGAGCCTAAGGTGGGTCTGAAAATGGGACTCCCAAATAGCATTTTTTTCGAGGGAAAATCATGATGAACCAATGCAAAGCCATCTGTGTCATGGATCACCTCCTCAAGGTGGAGGATGGCCCTTTTCATGCCTAATCCTGTCTCGAAGCTGTCCAGCAACGACAGTCAAACTTGCTTGTATGCATTGTCCTCTGTCCAGAATGGGTTTTCAATCTTGTACCATATTCACCAACATTAAGATGCTAGTCTACCGATTCTGAAAAACATGTCAAACATTAATTAACAACATGATGGATACTTATTCAAATAAACTAAAATAAAGTTAACATAACCATAACTCACCAATTTCATCGCCTTAATCCAGTTCTCGGGTCTGAGAAAAGCAAACAACACACCCTGAAAGCCCAACGAAAACTGTGCTTTCCGACCACCCAAAGATGCTCTCCATGGGATCTTTGCCGTCTTTTTTCTTCCTAGGGCTTCAAGTCCGCTGCACCAAACAAAACGCTTCGCCCAGCAAAGGTAGACGAAAGACCACAGAAATGGTTTGGTCCAATTTTTTGCGAAAATTGTATATTGATCATCATGATCAATCCATTTCTGATAGGATATTTTGGAGGAGGGGCCGGGGGGGATGGGGAAAGTGAGGTGGGAATTTTTGGATACTCCATTTCTGACCCATCCCTCTAACCCAAACAGAGCCTGCCATGAGTTGACGGTTGGAACACATTTTTTTCCAACCTAAAATAGGAGCCATTCTCATGGTCTATGTTGGTTGAGGGGATGGTAACTATAGACTATTGCAAACACTGAGACAAAACGATGTTGACAGCCTTATGGATGCAATACTGGGTATATCCGGGTACAGTAATCAAACACCTGCCAATGTACACAACTCCCATGTTTGATAGGAAGAAGGATGGAACATCGCCAGGTAGTTGGATACAAATTGGTGGATTTGCTATGGCCAAGGTGCCTGCAACTCTCCAAGTGGCACAAAAAGTCACCCCAACTTCTTCGCCCACTGTAAACGCAACACAAAAATTTACTGTGAATGGACATCATCAGAA
Source organism: Symbiodinium sp. clade C Y103 (assembly GCA_003297045.1). Classification (NCBI taxonomy): domain Eukaryota; class Dinophyceae; order Suessiales; family Symbiodiniaceae; genus Cladocopium; species Cladocopium sp. clade C. The sequence goes on along the minus strand of BGPT01000605.1, from coordinate 265,036 downwards.
CGCAAGTCACCCCAATGGCTTTTTAAAGCAAGGAAAAATGGTTCACAAAACGCGCAAAATTGACGTCAAACACGATATGAAGGGATGATTCATGTATGTTTGCTAACGAAGTTCTCTCTTGTCGGAGTGAGTTCACCACTTGGGGGTAGGACCTATGAGTCGTGGATGTTCATCCCACCCAAAAGAGTAGGTGGTATTGACCGATCCTCACAATCTCCCCATTTATCTAAAAATGTATATATATATATATATATATTCATATATTATTTATATCTATGTTGGTCCAATTCCGGGTTAGAATCCCGCGCCCCAAATCAGCAGCGAGCAACTTCTTCTCGGGTTTCTTCGGGTCTTCGCCTCCAGGTCAGCGAGGCTCCGGTGGCCCCGGACGCTTGGTGGCATTAGAGCATGGATCAAGGGCACATTTATAGGAAAACGTGGATTTGTTCATTCTACTGGTGGTTTCCTGCATGTTTTTTTCCCCATCAAAACAAGCCATGACATTGAGAATGCTGCTTAATCTGGCACAGAAAATCTTGTTGCTTACTTGGATGTTGCATGCCAGCTAGTATCTGGTCGACAACCATTGTTAAGCACATCGTGATAATGATACACCACCAATACGAAGCAGAACTCTCAGGCCATTCATCACCAAGTGGATCTAGAGGGGACTGTATCAGGACACGGCTTGGTCCGAATCTCTGGCCATCTTGATACGCAAAACAATGATAAACCATGAGATTTCATGGTGTTCCCAGGGTTGTCTTCACCGATTTTCACCCAAACCCTTGGTCCAACTTCACGCCCAAGAAGCTGATGCTCGCTGCATCGCCGAAGGGCGCAGCTTTTCCTGGGGGGCTATAAGCGATTAAAACAATAGGAACATTCAATGGCAACCGCCAAATAGATGGAACAGTGATTACAGTATTATATTAATGTTTCCAAATAAATGGGGAGATATCGGGGTGAGTCAATACCTATCAATCCCAATATGTCCCATATTTTGTGGGATGAACAAAGGAATAACAAAGGTTTGACGCCTACCCATATTTGGCTTTGATTTCTGATCTACTAGTGGGGATGGAATTACTTTGAAACCCTGTCTTTGGATCCACCAAATTGGTTTTGGCACAAGAATGGATCCCGGAGGGAGAGTAAACCAACCAGGAAGATGCGCATATATTGTGATACCTCGTCATCTCATTTTTTCTGGGTACAGTATGCACACATCCTCGCCAAGTGTCACCGCGTAAGAGCAAGTGATACGGTCACTCCATCCCCAAAAAACCTGGATCCGCATCATCTCAACGACCATCCCTCTCTATCCTCTCTGGATGCCGCATACGTTGCACGTATGTCATAGACTGGTTATGTCATGCGATGAAAAGGGAATGTACAACGATAAACATGGGAATGATATGGAAATAATACATCATATCACCCACAAGCAGTTGGGGAGTTCCTTTCATTTTTAATTCCCAAACTCCCAAACTCAATGGAAAATAAATCTCCAAGATAAGGCAAGTTACCATCAAGATCATGCCAGAAAAAAGGGTTGCCAATAACAAAAATCTGAGTACGAGTATTACCCACAAAACACATCATTGCCCAACCCAAGTAAAAATGGAGCACGCGACCCGCTCTTTGTGTAACAACGCTTCGCTGCAGCCAAGTATCGCACCACAAAGCCTTGTTCAAAGGCACGAAGACTTTGCGCAGGGGTTTCCTCAGGAACTTCTCGCGTGCGAGAGGGATTTGGCCCACAAAACAATGGGACATTGTGATATTGCGAGACATCATCCAATTTGTTCATCAAACAATCACTGTTTCAATCGTATTGATTGATGGATATTAACATATGTTGTGGGATTTTCGACCCTAGGCAAAGGCTCATCCATCCTGCCCCGGGGCATCATGTTGTTGGGTCGAAGTTCCCAAATTTCTTGGTCTTACCACCTGTTCTGTTAGTGACACATTCCCTTTCTTTGCAGGTGAAACATGCAAACTCAGAACTTTGGATGCTAAACCACCCTTTTGATTGGATACCCTCTGGTAAACTAACATAACTATGGAAAATCACCATTTCTATTGGGAAAAACCACTATAAATTGCCATTTTCCATAGCTATGTTAGTTTACTGGAGGGTAATACACCAACATTTCTTGGTTGGTTCCATCTGCATTTCCGTTGGATACATAGATATGGCTATTTTAATAGGGTACCCCCGATTCCCTGCTGGACTGAAACATCATGGGTTTCACCTCGATTTCTGGGTAGACTCAAGTTATGCTTTTTTAAAAGGGTGGATCTATATCTCCCATGAAATATCTACGTTACATATAAGTGGTATGATTGGTCTGAAACAATGATTTATATCCCCATTTTATGCCCATTATTTCCTCATGACCATATATATATATATATATCCTCATACAACCACATATATAATATATGCACCACATATCATGACGCCCCACAAGCATCCCCATTTAATCTCCATGACAGTCCTCGTTTTGATCCCACTTAGTAGCGTCATGTTTTTGTTCCCAATTAATTGGTGTCATCCATCAACTATAATACATACGTACATATACATTATATATATATAATATGTACATATATATATATATATACATAATTATATACATACATAGTATATCTCCGTAACATCCCATATTCATAAACCAAATGGGTTTGCCAACCCTTAACTACTTATTAAATTAACAACTCATTACTTCTCCATCATGATCATTCCACATTATCAATGGAGAATTCAACAAATAAGACAGTAACACCTCATAAGCCTCTTCTACAATTACTATGATATAAGTATACCACCCTCTATCCACATTATATCCAACATATTTTCCCAGGTATATCCCCATCACTCCTTACCCCAACAAGGCACCGCCAAAATCTTCTCGAAGTGGTGCAGGGCCACCGGGTCTCGGCCTCCCTGCCGAGATGTGATGATTTGAGTGAAACAAGGGGCAGGGTGTCTAACGACGTGTTTTAATGGGATGTCAATAGGATTTAATGGGACTTTAATGGGAATATTCTGGGGATTATTCGGATTTAATGGGCATTTACTAGGAATATCATGGGAATAGCATGGTGGTATCATGGTAAATAGCCAGCAAAACAGTGATGTAATGGGATTTCACTGATTGAACTGGGCGTTTACCCTAAATCGAAACTACCATTGAATTTAACCGATTAAGCTACAAGAATCTCGTATCTGCAAAGTTGGATGGCATGGCCTTGAGTCTAGAAATGGCTCAAGAGCAATGGCTCAAAGTGAGCAGTGCCGCACGCGGAGCATTGATGCCAAAAGTTATCGTTTTTGTTATCGTCCGTGAATAATGTTAGTTCGGACATAAAGCAGCTGCAAGTGTCACCCCCGTACTTAAGATATTGCAGCAATCTGCCGCACGTATTGCACCAGGCACGGCTTTGAATACCTCTTGAACATTGGATTTCAAGAGTCTGGACACAGATCATTCACACAACCAACGTTATCGTTGTTTTTTGTCCTCCTAGTGTTTTTTCGAGTGAAACCTAAAAAAATGGTTTATGGATGCTCATGGGGGATCATGGAAGACTAAACGAATAGGCATTATACTCTCCCATGTGAGAAGACAAACATATGTGGGTGTATAAATGGTGAAATGTATGAATGTAAACCAATACACAAACTAGAAAGGAAGGATCGTTCTATGAATTGACATGTATTTATCGCTATATACTTACATAGTTGTCAATGTAGTGTCGGGTGAGATTTTGCGTGCTTGATAGGGTGGTTTTGGTCCACCAAATACCAATCAATAAGGTTCTTGCCCCTGTATGGGGTTGATTGGTTGGATTTTGTCCCACCAAAAAAGGAGTTGTTCTCACAAGCCCGACAAGTCTCAGCTTTTTGCCGCTTTAGATTTGTGCGTCCACTACTCCTATCTCATGGTGTGTGTGTCTGTGTGTGTGTGCGCGGCTGCGTTCCTGCTTTGGAGAGAAGGTTTGCACGTTCTGCACAAGGCTGAAAACCACAGTTTTAGAATAGTTTCAGAACAAGTGCAAGCCTGCCTGATGACATACAAGTACATACAAGTAGGGCGTGCGGTAGCCATTTTTTTCATCTTAATAACATGGGGGGAATAAACATCAATAAACAATATTTTTAAGGGTACTTGGGGTAGCAGGGTTTTGACCCATAACCACATAGAAGTCGATTTTTCAGGGTACGTTCGGCAACTCCTAAATCATGTGTAGTTACAATCTATATACATTGCTAAATCATATTATATAACATACAATTAATGATTGATGTAATATGTATATATATATATACACTATACATATTATCGTTCCATCAATGCAATTCAAATCATAACATATATATATATATACATATCATCATAAAGTATAGTCATATAAGTCATATGTATATACAACGATATGTTAACGATGTATACATATCAATTGTTCAAAGGTGTGGCAACTCCAAGCGCTCCTCCTCATTGCTGCTGCGCAGAAAGGTCCGCCGCACCACGAAGTCCATCTCTGCAAAGGTGTAGTTTTCGGTGAGGTCTCGGGCGGGATTGGGATCCACCATCCCCATCCCCCAATTTTGACCAAGAAAAAAGGTGGGAAACAGACCATCAAACTATGGATGTCTAATGATGTTTAATGATGTTTACATATGTTTTCATGGCAGGGTATCAATATAAACCAATATAAACCGACCCTAACGCTACAATTGTTTACATATGTTTTCATGGCAGGGTCGGTATCAATATAAACCTAAACCCTTAATGCAATGCAATAGTCGATGTGAATCGAGTTGATTGAGTCTTTCTCCATCACTGCTCTTACATGCCCCTACCAACACAACGACACAGGGCCATCTGAGACTCCCGTCTGGCCAAGGTGTCGACAGCCTGGCAGTCGCCAGATCAGACCGTCTACTCTCTCAGGATGGCAAACGTGCACTAAACTGGAATGTTTCCCCACTTAAGCAGTTTTTGTTAAACTAGTAGGCTCTTCAAAAGCACAGGCATGAGCACACAATTGGAATGGTTGCCCATTTTATAGAGTACTTGAAATGTTAAGCAGTGCTAAATGAAGCAGTATCTGAGACATTTTTTTTGATGAGTACCTCCAGTTGCAAGGGTATCCAGCTCATAGGTTTGAATCCCTTGAAACCATATTACAGCGTGTATATCTTAACATATACGAGTGTATATCTATATATATATATATTTATAATATATACATACAACATACATTTATATATATATATATATGATTCCAGTCTCAACTTGTTGTTTATTCCGTCCCAATCTGAAAGTAACTATCTACCAAAATAGGCGTGTCTGAAAATTGGGAACCCCAGAATCCCATGGTTTAGTGATCATTTTCCCATTATTTCATGGCCATGTCAGAGTAAATCCTGGAATTTGAGACAAAGCCATATTGGGAACGAAACTATAAGTATACCATATACACAGAACACTATCTAATTGAACCATATTAAACCCAAAAACATCCCAAAACCATCTAGGTGGATTTCTCCCAAAATGCGGGATAGCCCTATTTCATTTCGTATTTGAGTGATTGTTCTTGTATCCGAAGACAGCCCCAGATCATGATATCCCCAGGGTTTCCCATTAAATCCCCAATAAATCCTTATTAACTCCCGATTGTGATGTATCTATCCACCATCTCCTGGTTCTCATCTCCTCGCATCCGCAAGGAACATGCTGGCACGACGGATTCCCTCAAGGCAGATCCCCAGGGAGCATCGACGCGGGATACCTGGTATCAAGGACGGGTTTAAGCGTCAAACATGGATGCTTTAGAGGATATATACCCTCTGGTAATCAAACGTGGCAATGGACAATCCATGAAAATCCCCTATAATATCGAGGCTCTAATGGGACACTCATCTATGAATTTGGGATTTTCCATTGCTGTGCTTGATTACAAAAAGGTAGCCATGGCCAATAATAACATCAAATACCGCCAATAGTTGGGACCCCACTGATTGCCAATGAGTAGTTAGAGAACTAAACTTGCGGATGATTGGGTGGTATTTCATATTTTGGGGCGTGAGATTATACCATACTATTGTACCTATATTATCTTGAGGGGCTCCAAACAAAATCAGCAACTTACCTTCAGTAAATCCACAGGCTCCTTCATTGGCAACGTGGCCCCCAACCTGCGCAAGCAGCTTCAGCAAGAACTGTTTGCGCTCAGCCTGGCTTTTCGAGGATGGGGCTGATGGGGGTTAACACCTCAGTCATCTGGAGACAAACATGGAGAAGCTTGGACAAGTTTCGTCAAACCAATCACACCCTTCCCGTACCCATTGATATCAATACTTAGATCATATCCCTCTAGGTCAAGCTAAAGCAAGTACCTGGTTCTGCATGTCACAACGTGAGACTCTCTATAAACTGGAATGCACTAAGAGTTCTTCCCCTCACAGTACACCCAAATCTCAACAAATATGGGAGTTCACCCCAAGTCCAACAGATTAAGATCAATGTGGTAAACCCAACAATAAATCATCCCATGTACCAACTATTTGGGAGTCATCATCCATATCATCCCAAACAGGGAAAAAAAAAACAAAAATCCTCTATTGGGGATGGGATACTAATTGTTGGGTTTACTACATTGTCTCCAAATTGTCAACATGTACTGCACAAATATTATATATAACGGCAATAAGTGGCAATATCTATGGGTTGACCACGACATCATCTATGGCAATATAATTACTATATCATGCATACATGATAGCAACTTGCCATAAAGATCCATAAACGATAATGGATTTAATTAAAATATTATCCATTACTATATTATCAACAATCTCTTCGGTTAAATTGCCATGAATCCATAAATTGCCATCCGCGACCTGGCTCGGTGCTGGTATGTGAAACACCCAACCGAAGGGAAAGAGCCTGGGCTTTTGGCGTGTCGGGCGTGTTGGTCAAAGCGTTTTCTTTTCTGAACCCACTGAATCCAAAACATCTGAAATCCAGATAAACAATATGCCATATGGAGGAAATGTTTCTTTCATGATATTTCATGTTGGTTCAGAGTGTTTGTTCATCATCCTAGTCTGGGACATAAGAGGGACAAAAGCGGACCAATTTCTTTCAAGACCAGCGAGAAATACAAAGAACACTTGGTGGAAAGCAGCATGCCACCTCTGATGGCTCCTCTACTTTCTTTTTAGAGCCAATGGCGGCTTTTGGTGCCAACAACTGTCTGAGTGCCCGTGCTCGATTGGATGAAGAAAACTACTGGGTTCGGCACCTGAAACTGAAGCAACACCACTGGTAGAAACTCATTTTCAGCTCTGGGAGACTCGGAAACATCTATATATATATATATATATACACCATGTAATTGGTTCAATGTTGAAACGCGGAGTGGAAAGCCCAACGGAATGTCAAAATTTATGACCAAGTGTTAGCTTGCAAATCAAGGTGCTTGGCATTTCTTGGTAGGGGTGGCTGCTCTTCCAGGTGTTTGTCTGCTGAACGAGAGTTTGCTTCAACTGTGTAGCAATGCCTTAACGCGCGAGTGGTGGTCTCTAATCAGGGAAAGAAGTACTTGCTAAGACGTCTTGACATACAAGTGCCAAACAAGAAAAACAACACATTCACTCGTCATATTCCAAGACAGTCCAGCATCATTTTCCTAGACCCTCCTGCACTGAGGTATAGTGAGATCCCGACAAGTTGATTGGTGACACAAATAAGTACATTAACTATCATATACCATTACACATTATACATATCATTCCCATATATGTACTGTATATATGAGTATATATATATATATAGGTATATATATATATACATTGCCCATATCATCCCATATCATTCATCCCGTTCTTGCTGGTTGTCCGCTAGATCCTTCCCACCCTCGTGGTCTCGCAGGTCGACACTGGGCAGCCCCGCTGGCAGTCGCAACACAAACAACCCTCTGTGGGCTCCTCGATACCTGCAGAGTGAAAAGTCGAAGCCAAAACACCCCAGGCAGTTCTGCTTTCACAGGGTTTCATGGGGGGTTGATTGGGATATATACTATATATAATATATATATATATAAATACCTAGCAAATGGGGCTTTAGTGGGATTTATAAACCGTGATAGGAGGATTAACAATATTGATAGGTGGTTGAACCATCCAACATTGGGGGCTTTGAATGGTTTTAATGAATCATGGTGAAAAGAGGATGTATAGCCAATACATGCCAATCTATTGTGAAATGCGGCCTGTTCAAGGCCTGAAATGAATAGATCCAATACCAAACCAAAGGTTTGTTTGGTGAGGTATTTAATCTTGGGGGATGGGATGTACATGGTTCCTACTGTTTTCTATATAGACATCACCTTCGAGAGGATTAAAACCACCATTTCACTACCAAAAAGTGATGTTTAACTCCTAAGAATGGAAGAATGTCAAACAGCTCCGCATTTAAAGGAGACATCGAGCTATCAAAGACCGTGGCGTGTTCTGAAAGTTGCTTGAATCACTGGAAAGTTGCGGACAATCCCAAACTGAAAACGAGACATCTCTGGACGGAGTAGTGGCTCCAGCTTCTAACCATCGATACGCAATACCAGTTGAACCGCATTTTAGATCCACCGACAATCTCCCATATGTACAGTTTCATCTTGGCACATATGCAAAAAATGGCAAAAGATGGGTGTGGGATGGGGGTGCAAACCTGGCTTGGTATACCCTTCGCAAATGCCGCAAGAACAAGAATAATATATAGCTCATGTTTCAATTTTCCTTCATTCATAATTTTGGGGTCTGGTGTGCTCCGTCGTCACTGGTGCAATGCGAGCCCAGTTGCAGCTTGGAAAGACTCCAATTTTCATATATGTTCATTGTAGAGATCCCTGTAACAATGCAACCACCATTAAACATGCCTTTGTATTGTTCTTGTTCTTGTTGTTCTTCTTGTTCTTTGTGTTGTCAGGTGTCAATACAATATATCATATATATATATATATGTATAGATAGATACACATTGTAGGTACATATACAGATATGAGATTCTTCAAATCAAACTTTAGCCCAAAGTGTTTTGCCCATGCCTCACTGAGACATTGTCGAATCGATGCTGTCGCTTCGGGTGCCATCTCCTGTAGCAAGTCGCTCAGCAACAGCGGCAAGCAACAGTAGCGACAACAAATACAGAAGAGACACAACCACGAACCGCATCCAATGCTGCATATGTTTTCGATACATTGACATGTCTTTCATCTATGTATTTGCATTCTTGGTCTGGGTGCTCGCATTGGAACAGGAAACAATTCAATCCAGCAGAGCTACGGCAGGGCACGTCCAACTGCTGAGCTCCATACCAAACCCTCCACGAGAATCAAGACTGGTTTCTGCGAAGAAGAAGCGGTCGACAAGGCTTTCCTGCACTCCACTCTGGTCAGAGCTACAGCCAATGGTTTTTTGAGTTTCACCTACGCATACCTATGCAATTATGTATGGTCGCATTGGCTATCCAGGCATCCCAAAAATACAGGAGTTGGGGAATTGGTAGTCTGGCGGCGGGTCATTTTAGCCCATGCACACTTGATGAGTCTTGATCCCACTTGCTTCCCTCCATTCCAACTTCCAACACGTTCAAACAGCCCCGGCATCAAGCTGCAACCCCTTGCTGTCACCACGCTCTCAACCCTGCCAATCTCCGTCAGCATGGATTCACAACACATATAACATCAGGCATCACACATTTTGAGCTGACCACTTCCCCCAGGTTGCGGTTCTGCTGCTCCAACCAAACATGGTTTGCTGACAAAAACACATGTTGTCCTATGTTTTTTTCCCATCCAAACCTATCCAAACCTCCATTTACTGTAGTTCTGGGATTTGACGATCCCATTGGATCACATCAGACCACATTCAAAATCCCATTCATCAAATCACCCTTTTGAATAGTAAAATCCCTCTTTATCCAAGGCTAGCTGCCCAACCCATCCGCCCTAAGGTCGTCCTGCAAAAGTCTGCCTTGACGGCCTCTTGAGCTGCTAAATGAAGCACCTGCCGCCAGCCCGCGCCAGGCAAGATAGATGTCCACTGCGAAATGGCGGGTAGAAACATCTCCACATGTCCAAATATCCTGAGACATATCACACACAATAGCAATAATTGTGGTACACGAGCGAATGTGATGCAAGGGAGGCATGACCTATCCAATGAATTCCAATGGGACATTATTTTCGCATGTAATGATTCTGGTACACTTGTGCAGGTTCAAGCCTTCTGTGGTTCTGAAGTACTTAAACTGGCAAATTATCAAACATAGGAAACATGATGATCATCCATTGAAATTAGGGGTGTTCCCCTAAAACTCCAAGACAAATCCACATATCATCAACTATCGTTGCAATATACCATTATGTAAAATTCCCCATTATATCATCAAATATGGATAAATATGGAGGTTCCTAAAACAGGGGTAACCCCAGTTCTCATCCATTTTTGTTTGGGATTGTTCATCAAAAAAACAAATCCATCTACAGTATTGGGGTACCCCATGACTTAGGAAACCTCCATTGACCAGTATTGACCATCATCAACCATTACTAGCCACTATTAATTAACCATGGTTATACCCATCAATGAACCATAATCATGTACTGTATAATAGTACATTAGATTCTTTCAGATATATCCACGATGATCATCAGCTATTGTTGGTATATCCCCATATCCCCCACTACATCAATCCCCAATGGACCCATGACAGCGCCTGAGCGTCGGCCTCCGCGGCCGCCGCCTCCGCCAGGGCGCGCTTGCCCGAGCCCATGGGACCGCTCAACAGCAAGGCCGTGCGCCTGGCGTTTGTTGGAGGGGGGAAATCCATGGAAAATGTTGGGAAATCCATGGAAAATGTTGGGAAATCCATGGAAAATGTTGGGAAATCCATGGAAAATGAAAATGTTGGGAAATCCATGGAAAATGTTGGGAAATCCATGGAAAATGTTGGGAAATCCATGGAAAATGTTGGGAAATCCATGGAAAATGTTGGAAAAGATTTGGTTGATTTCTCTTGATTTCAATGGAAAACATATGGAAATCCCATTGGAAGACCAGGGAAAGCCAACCCCCTTTGGTTGAAGATTTCACTCGAAATCTTTGGAAAGCACATTTAGGGACGCATTAAAAAGGACCCAGGGAAAGTCAGTTTTTTTCACATTGGACATCTGGAGAATTGTGGTGATTTACCCGGCATCTTGCTGCATCTCAGTGTTGCACATGGATCGGACTGGCTCCACCTCACGGATCAACTTAAACTCCGACAAGTTAGGTCTGGAGTTGCCTCAACATAGCTTGCCATCCTTGCCATCTGCCAACCCAGCCGGAAACACTCGGCGGAACGCCAAAAGATGCGATGAAAGTCGCTCTGGACCTGAGATGGCTAGCAGCTGTGTTCAACATTTGGAACCTGGTAAACCATCGTTGGCCGTTGGTTCTCAGGTATCAGTCATCAACCTTGCCATATCAACAAAAAAAATCACGGTAGGATATCTGATAACCATGTCAATATCACCATCCCATTGGTTATATCCCAAGGGTTCCGTATCACCCTTGCCATTTTGGGGCAGTATACATCGGTATCCCCTGAGGCGATTGCCATTTTCAAGGGCAAGGTGACTGCTTCACGCAACATCACCTGGCTGCACCAGCCCTAAGGGTAAGGCCAGCGACACCATACCCTACCCACTGGTAGCAAGAAACAATCAGCGAACAGCAATGCTGAAGAACCACACTGCCCTGGCCCTCGGATAAAGAATGAACGTCGCGTTACTAAAACTTCGTAGCAAGACAAGAAGGTTGCAGTACGAGCTAATTTAGTTTGAAAGGAAGCACACATTTACATCCATTTATTGATACACATTCATTATCACCACCCGTTTAGCGGGGCGGGGGGACGTTATCAAAATGTAACGGGCATCTTAAACATCGTTTTGGGGGGGACGTTCTAAATGTAATGTTTCAAGTTTCAATTTTTTAAAAAATGCCTTATAAATGTAACGACTACATTTAGAGGTACCCGTTTTTTGGGGGGGACCTTAAAATGTAACATTATATGTTCAAAAAACGGAAAAACAAATGTAACAAATGCAAACAAAAATGTAAAATGATGGTATAAAGGTCTTCAAATAGCTGCAGAAGTGCATAAAACCAAAAATGTAAACAGAAAGTTCGTAGGACCCCTTTGTGCTTGTAAACCCTCATACATTCTTCATTTTTTTGATCATTTCAACATGTAGTATAGAGGTAGTTGAGGTACATAATCTCTTGCAAAATTTGGGAAAATCTTTGAATCTCAAAAAAAAAATGATATGTGGAAGGTCGTAAAAACATTTACCTGAGGTCCATAATTCCTTGCAGAAGATGCTCAAACAAGACAGTAGTAAAAGATACAATAAACTCATGTTTGTGGCTTCAGGTACGGATGTAGTTGACTTCAGGTAGATTTCAACTCTATATCTTGAATGTAAACATATTCAGAGGTACATTTGAGGTCCATTCGAGGTACAATTGAGATACGTTTGAGGATGTTTGAGGTACGTTTGAGGTCATATAGTTGCAATTATTCCCCCCCTGGGAAAGTAGGAGGGGGGGCGACGCACGGAATCTACGGACATTACCCTCCGAACCCACCCCGCCGCCAAAATGCAATCCGTCCGAAGCCTGTTTTTAGACGTTGGGGGTCCTTCCAGGAAACGTAAATACATTTTGAAAGGGGGGAGGGGTCTGAGAAATTGCCCGTTACTTTTCGGGTACGTCCCCCCCTTTTTAGGGGGACGTAAGGGGTGGTGATCATTCATTTACTATATTATATAGATAGGCACAATCAATTCACAAAGAAAACAGTATAGACGCGTATAGACATTGTATAGAGTCATAGAGGTTTAAATAGAAACCTGCAAAACCGTGTGTCGAGGGAAGTAGCCAAAGATACTCAAAGGTTTGGATTGTTAATTCATCGTATTCATCCCACCATCCAATCTCCACCTTGGCATCATCCATACCATGGAGTTCCGTGTGTGGACTTCGAGCTTGTTGCACGATGAGCCTTCCAGCCAACTAACACCAAAATGCCAGGATTTGCTGCAAAGTGAAATGAGACATAATTAAACATTCTTATCCATGCTTGGGCACAGCCCCATGCAGCCCCTAAATTGCAAATTTTGAAAACCTTCAGGAACGAACCCTAGATATATGGATACCTCTGGACAAATTGCTAAAGTTCACAAATCATCATACCCCCTCCTGATCATCAGCTATATTCATTTATGGTGACTGCCAGTGAGGTCACAAAATAAAACATGAAAAAGTCTATGGCTCGTTAACATACTTTAAACATTAAATACGATCTGTTATAGGTACATAGGTAAATCATCCATAAATGGTCAATTGTCCATAGCTATAATAAGTATATGTTAAATAACTAGATGGTAACTTACCCAGATCTGTGACAGCATCGAACCCCTGTCCTGGTGCTGGGACATTCGTCCTGGGGCCGATGATGAAATGCCGGATTTGTGACCTGTTTGTCAATGAATTGGTCTACCAAAAATGAAACTCTACAGGAAACCATGCCTTTCCACTAATCACATCTATAATCATCTATATAGTTGCAGGGATTTGCTGTACAGTACTTTTTTTCCCTGAAAGCAATTATCAATATTATCATTGGTCTAATTAGAGGGATTTCTTGTACATTTTCCCTCAAGGCAATTATAGTGGGATCTTGGGGTTTCATGCTGGGTTTCACTCTGCTGTGTAGCCACTGGTCCAGTGACTCGGGGCAGTCCTTTCTCCATTTGTCATATCAAGATGGTTTGTTTCGAAGGTAGCAGGTGAACCATCCCCAGCATATGCCTCTCGTCCAATATCTATATTTAGCCAATAGATCCATCATGTCTTAGAATTCGATCTTGGAAGTTGAGATTGAAAAAAAAACATATACTATCATATATTAGAAAACCGAGGATCGACGACTCTCCAACACTTTTGGGATAAACATCTGCTGCAAACCGCCTCGCAGCGATGCGTCGGCAGTAGCGCCAGCGTGAGGAGCAGCAACATTGGCCGCATCCTCTGCGACCAGTGAATGGTGGGATGATTTCTGGAAAAATCCGGAAAAACTTATATATAGTCAGGATTTACAGTAACTATTTGTAGGACCTTTATATGACTATACTTTAAAATACTTTTAATATACTTGTTATAGGATTCTAGCAGGACATCAGAATCACCAAATCTTGCTGTTATCCTCCCTAAACTTGTTCTCTCCATCCTCTGCTCGAACCAAGGGACATGGTGAGGCTGTTGTGAGGAATCACGAGGAGGTTTGAACAAAAACACAGGTGCCACAACTCAGCAAATTCCGCTGGTTTCCCATTTCAAACAGGCAAAGCAAATGCTGCTATTGAAGAAACACATGTCTTCATACATGATGTTTTTTTTGGTGAAAGTATGTAGATGTAGATTTGGGGCCAAGAGTCCTCAGAAAGTAAGCCACCAGCTTTGGGTGACGCTGAGATTGACACTAACGCAGTTTCTATAGGCTGCGACTACTACTGCTTGCTGTGCCTTTGCTTGCATGCAGTGCGTTGAACTCAATAGCTCTAAATGCCAAAAAACTTCATAGCATGCGGGATACTTCAGGATCTTCAGGACATGCTGACTGAGAAGAGATTATCCTATCAGTTACAATTTGGATGCCTTCCAATAGCCATAGCCATCAGCCATTCATGTTGCTTCTCATGTTATTTTCTGTAAGGCTGCCAGCCAGAAACGCAGCCAGCAAAAAAGGCAAGTCCACACTCCTGTGGGGATCGCGTTTTCATATGCTGCCCAAGGTCGATAGCGTCGGTTTTGGAGCTAGGCCAAGTAGGATTCATGCTAGATAATATATAACTATATATATATATATACTTGATGGGGGTTGAATCCAATCTACTTCCAATTGCTATAGCTGGGGGCAATACATTGCAAAATCCTGAAAGTCCTCGGCAGAACGATCAGTGCGGTATTCCAAGAATGTGATGACCCGCACGGAAGAAACCTGTGCAATCTGAGGGATGAACCGCCAACCCAATTGTCTCACCGATATGATTCGTTTGTCATCGAGATGCACTGATTATATCATATCATATATATATATATATCATATATCCCCCAACCCAGTTCATTACCCTAGTTGGAATATGTACGAATAAATGCTTTACTTTCACCTCTTTTTCTGTGCTCAAGCGTCGCCAGGTACCTCAGTTGCAATGGAAATAGGCTGGGCTGGTTCCACAGAGATGGTCGGCCCTGATCGGTGGTCGCAATTTGCCGTTGAACAGCATTCCATGACTAGTGCCAGGTCAAACAAACATGTTGGGTCATCACATGTTCGCAATGTCAATATGTATATATATATATATATATCTAGGAAAAATCAGTTAAAAATCATGTTTCATCAGCTCATGTCCCACAATTGTCTTATGCCCCGAGTCCACGACGCCCTGCCAGAAGCGTCTGTAGCGTTCACTGCGCTCGAGGAGCTCCTTAGTAAGCGTTTAACATGTTGCATGAGAAGATGCAATGCTAGGCATTTAAATAGATCATCCACTCATTCATCAGTGTGTATATATAGATATATCATATATACTTAAATAGATCATACACTCATTCATCATGTGTATAATGAGTATATATATATATATATATCATGTACAGAAATAAACTAGCAGCTAGCAAACTCATCCAATCGAAACACTACATCTGTCAGTCCAAAGCCTATCATCGGAAGCAGCTCTTGGATTCCTCTGGAGCTCAGACCTGATGTGGACCTTCTTCACTCACGACACCATCCTGCGATGGCGCGTAAGTCTAGGGGGTGGTTCGATGTGGTTGGCCACCCACATGTCCTAGTGGGATATATCTCTATCTATATGTGTATGTATATAATATATACAAACATAATACTGTTAACCCAGAAATGTCAAACATATTGGCCAAAAAAATGGCTAAATCAATTGAATGAACCTAATGTAGGTATCCATGGCCGCTTCTCAAATGCTCGATTGAGCAGCACAAATGTAGCAAAAAAACATCCAAACACATTTCAACAAGTCCCACTCGACAATTAAAAGCAAACACAAGAAACAGTTGTGCACAACAACAAGAAGGTGTATTAAAATTTAAAAAACTTATGCGGGAGCAAATACTCACAACAACCCGAAAAACCATCAAAACCAAGGAAAGCCTATGGTGATCATGGCCATGGCTGGCTCAGAAGACCGCCATCTTTTCTCATCGATAGATGATTTCCCTGTGCAAAACATGTGGTTGCAGTTGTAACCTCATGTTCATCTGTTTTGTGATTTGCTTGCTGGTTGTTCAATGTTCTTATTTACATGCCAGATATAGTCATCCTTGAGTACTGTAGATAGAATATGGATATGTAAAAAACAACTCACAACAATGAGAATCGTGCTGAAATTGCGACATTCTATCTACTCCAGGACGATAATAATAATAATAATAGCAATTATTTACATATGTTCAATTATGTCCAATTATCCCCTGAAAATACAATGATTTACACAACACATACACAGTGTTTCATAGTGACATAGTGACCAATCCAGAATCACTACCAATGAAGTGCACTAGTTCTCCTGTGGATGTCATAGTTGACAAGAAATCCAATTTGCCCATAGTTTCCAATTCTTACCATTGTCAGTGTTACCAATATATATATATATATACAATATTTTTGTATGCTCAACCCCAACTATATTTCCCAACTAATTATATTGGTTTAATCATTAGTTACCCTCTGGTCAATTAACATAGACCCTGAACATATCATATTTTTTTTGTGGAAACTAATCTTCCAATGCCTATCTGCCAGGGTCGAACTGTTAATTTAGTGGAGGGTACCAACATACCCTCTGGTAAACTATTACATAACTATGGAAAATCACTATGTTTACTGGGAAAATCCACTATTTCTATGGCCATTTTCAATAGCAAACTGCAGGATTTCGCACCCATCCACCGGAGAATTGGACCATCCTCCAGAAAGGCCACCACATCACATCGCTCCACCGTGGCCAAACGATGTGCCACGATCAGCGAGGTGCGTCCTGGGATCGGGGGGCGCCGTTGCTGGAGTCCAAAAATGTGGAGATTTTGATAGGGGAAAAAATGATCAATTACTTAAAACATGGTGTGTGTGTATATATGTATGTATATATATATATATAGCCAATGTTCAGACCAATCCAAATGTCTAAACAAAAATGGGAAATCAAGAAGAAAATAGAAAATCCAAGCCTGAGATTTTCATGGGATTTCAGAAAGGAACAACATATCTGACATGTTTTGGGATGTGATTGAAGACGATCTCGCTGTTGGGAATGGTCATGTGCTGGACCCCATATTGCATGTTGATACTCTCACCATTTGTTGGTCACGTCTTCAGAAGTGAAGTCCTCACAATTCATATCCCAAAATAGATCACAGCTGTTTTAGCCAATTTTGTCAAAAATTGTCGCGATCTTATTGTTGAGCCTAATATTGATCTTGATTTGTCATTCTTTATGTTCTTCAACATCTTTCATCACCCTAGTGCTCTGAATACCCTCTGAAAAGCCGTTTGGACCCCAGAAACCCGCCCTTAACTGCAGTTTCTGAAAGTCTCTGTTAATAATCTGTTCATAATGTTTCATCGTTTCAAAGCATGACAGTATATAATCCATCATTCCGAACAGTTTTCCAACATTGATTAGCCATTTCCCAGTCCGTTCGTTTCCCAAACTTGGGGTATCCCAAAACCATTGCTTACCAAGAACATGCATTTTTTTTTAAACCCAACCCAGTGGACTGGTTGGTTCACAGGTATCCCTATTGTGTATAACCCCTATAATTCTCGGAATATGTTTTTTTGCTGATTTCCATACATGATAGTTAACAGCCAGTACTTAGCCATTCAATTACAATCAAAAAGCCATTCCATGGTTGTGGGTACCCCTGTGACCCTCGTTCATAATGGCTTTTCATAATATGTGATAACTCATTATATAAATTACATAAATAAATTGCCGCTTCATTCAATGGATTTGTCCGAACATGGTGTGTATCCCGAAAACCATTGGTTGATCATCACATTTCACATTTCCATTAAATTTCATTAAGTTTCCACTTTTGGGGTACTTCATTTTCAGACAAACCCAAATGTTGCATCTTGTTTTTTCATGTTTCTTCCATCCAGAAAACAAGTATTCAATAACAATCAAACCGCAACTATCAGCACTTTACACCACTGAATAGAATAGCCATTAAATTGATGCTTAGATATCGCCTAATTGGTTGATATTCCATTATATCACCATTATTTCCCAAATTATATTCCACTCATAACTGTATTCCCGTGTTTCCTCCCACACGTGATATACAGTCATTCTGATCATATCCCCATTGAACCAAAATCACATAAAATCACTATATTTACTGGTGAAACTCCAAGATATTTGCTTCTACATCCATCACCATCCCATAAATTCAGGCTTTCCCATTCTTGAACCCTTCTTCAACCCTTAAACCACCAACCTCCACCAACCCCCCCAGGGGCCCCCCGGAGCAACCGCGCCTTTCATCAGCTCCGCCATGGCCGCCGCCAAGGCACGCTCCGTGCGCACGTCCAGCGCCGAGGTGGCTTCGTCCAGCAGGCACACCGACCTGCGGAGCCAACGAGGGGATGGGGATGTCACTGGATTGGTTTAAGGGAAATTTTACAGGAAATCCTCCATATTTGATGGGAAAATCCCCACGGTTTCCGGTTAAATTTTTTCCCATTCACCAATCCATTGAGGATGGGGATGGGATGGGGGTTGAAGTTTTTTCCAAATCCATATGTTTAAGTTGGAAATCATAGATGAAATCATATAGATGTTGCGGTTTTAAAGGATGAAAACATGGGACCTGATGATGATTGAAGATGGGGGAGATTGGGGGAGGCTAAAGTGTTGGAGAGAGGAATAAGTAATGTGAACTACATCAAATGGATAAAGGGAGGTCTTTGAAGAAGAAACACGCACAAAATGGGTTTGTGCAAAAGTGGAATGTGATGCCCCCCAGTCATTAGTTAAGCACAATTAACGAGACGTCGATATTGATGAATCAACCCTAGTTAGCCTGTATATATATATATATATTTTATATATATTATATAATATATATTACATAAGTCAAAAAAAGAACACTTACTTAGCAAATGACCTGGGGCGCCACATTGTGGGCATACCGCCATGTTACGGCCACCCTAGCAGAAATGACGATAAGCCGTGGGATACGCTTGGGTGCCATACGGATCTGCCAGCAGGCATCGCGCAATGCCGATGCGCTGTCGCCTCACAAGTGCACGAGGTGATTGGTGAACCAAAGGACAACTCAGGCAAGGTACGCAAATGAACCAATGTATATAAGGAATACTGGTGATATGTACAGATATCGAGCGATATATTGACATGAATTATGTGTAATTCTCATGTACATTGGTGTACACTCTGTTTTGTCATGGTCAACCCATTGTAATCAAATGGGTATGGCTCAAAAAAAACGGACGTGGATTGTTCCGCGGTGTGGGACATATGGAATGAGTGAGTTCAAGTTCGGTATATTAAGAGGTTTGGTCCGGACCTGCTGCGAAGGTATACTAAAGTGGCCTGGTATAAGTACAACTTGTCACTCTTGGGTATGGATCAAGGGTATGGATTTTATCCTTGACAAATGTATGGTTCATGGGTACGTATCGGGGCATGGATCGCCTCTGGGTCCAGGGTATGGATCGGGGCCTTACATTTTGACGCGCCTCCTGAAACATAGAGGGGTCTTTCTTGGAATACCGTACCAAGTTTCATTTACCTATAATAGTGGTTCAATGAGGGAGGCCCAACTGTCAATCGATCAAGTAGTTGGACAAGGAATGAAAGGAATTGAAAGGACATCTAATTATGCACCCAAAACTACAATCATGGAATTACCATTGACATCTGATTACTGTATCACTGTCGTCTCTACGGCTTCTTTTTGCCACAACTTCATCAGGACTTATCCACAAAGCGAGATTTGCTCTATTTTTTTTCAAAACCAATGTACCCCAGGAATTCTTTATGGTCATGGTCCCTCCAAACCCTATTGCCACCATCTGTCTAAAATATTCAAAACGAAAGCGTGACAGTACGTGCTAAAGTGCCAGACCCCTGCGATCTTCCAACAATGAATCAATTCTTCTAGGGGAAAAACCATCCTGGTAACTATAAAATATCAATCCTCATAGTATACCTTACCAGTATGGATATCCCCATTGTAGTTTATATACAGTTGATGCATCCATCAATACAAGAGTTAACAGGGCATACCAATCCTCACTAACTATATTATATATTAAATTAAATAAACAACTCACAATGCATTAAGAAATCATGGGGATATCCGATAATAATGCAGAATAACTATGGGTATGGAGGGTTCCTAAAATGGGGGTACCCCTAAAATTATTAATTTTCTATGTGATTTTCCGTTATATTCCATTATAAACCATCCATTTTGGTGATCCCCATTTATGGACACACCCATATGCCCATTATCTATTCATCCCCTGTTGGCCCTCTGCCCTGTCGTACTCCCTGGGCTGCCAAACTCTCCGCCGCTGAGTTTCATGCCCCGCTCGCCCACGGCCGTATCGTAGCCTGGAGAACAAGTGAACATTTATTTAGTGTGGGCAATAACATGCAATAACTATTCTGTTATAGTTGTATACATTCATAATAAAGAAAGATAGATCCCAACATGTCCCTCTTTGACGCTGTTCACTTGAATTCTCCCTAGCTACTACAGAGAACTGCACGAGACCCGCAAGACAACGCACCTCCTATGTGCTCTTATCTGGCATTTCTCAAATTGGCCCCAAAAGGCATAGAGCAGATGGTTTGTTCTACGCAGAATTTGAATGGTCTACCTGTCTTGCCGTATTGTCAATGGATTGGTTAATGGGAAAATTTACAGGAAACCCCTATATTTCATTGGAAAATCCATGGTTTCCTGTAGATTTTCCCTTAAACCAATCCACTGATATTGGGAACGCAAATCACCAAGCCTCCTGGTAGAGACTCGATGTGATCATGGATTTGCGCTTGTCTGGCAGCCCACTCAACCTGGCGCTGGTTAACACATCATGGGAACCTCGGATACCCAAAAAATGGGTCCGTCCAATGTGGTACCCCAAAATAACAAGTTCAATGAGAAAGTGATGATAATCCTGAAACTTGGGGGTACCCTATTTTCAAACAAACCCAAATAGAAACAAGACAAGGAGCATTTGGAAAAAAAAACACTTGAGAAACGGGTGACTCTGAAAACTTGGGACCGCAAAAGTCCCTGAGTTTCATGATCAATTGTGTACAGTCTGTTGCAGTAGAGAAAACTGTTCTGGGCGCTTGGGATATGCCATGTTTTCCTGCATCGTGGGTCGTTGGCGGGAAATATGGTCCAAACTTCAGTGCAAGAATGAACAAACATGAACAAACATTAACATCTTGTGCCAGTCTAGATACTCTCTGGTGGAAATTCTATTCCTGTAACAAATTGAAGTTTCGCATCATCCGGCCTCTGCATCTGTAGCATCAGGTCGGGCATAGCGGATGTTAAATCCTTGGCCAATCAGCTCCCTTCCTTCTCAACTCCAGAAAGTCAGCGCCTGCATACTGAGGATACTAATAGGCTACAACTGAAAACATACTAATTTCATAGAGTTGGTATGCGTCCTTCCAACGCTTTTACTTTAAACAACATGGCACATTCGAGTTTCAACGTGAGTGCCTGAGGCGTAGGCTAATTGTGTCGTTGAACAAAGCGCAGTCCTGAATGCAGTAGAACTGCAGGGATGTCAGCTAAGAATGCGAAAGGATCTATCTAATCATGGACAGGAAACTCCGAATTGCCACTGCTGGCCCAGAACTGGGGCGCAAGGATATGGTACGTATGATATAGTTCACTGCTATACATTGAGGGACAAGACCGCTGGATTGCATTACATTGTAATGTGGAGATGGCAGCTACAGGTAGCCCAAGTTGCATGGAGGTGATGGCCAGAAACATTGACACCACCACCTACATATAACAAACCTTTACGGTAATACAACAAAAACAGTCAACGCAAATCATGCGATACGCAATGGAAGAGAGTACCTTTAGCCATACTAACCCTGAAGGCATTCAGAAGTGTTGCAACATTGCACAATACGCAAATTCAGTTCTCAAATCTCACATGAGTCTGCCTCAAAACGACGAATACCACGGCATCCACGGCTTATGGTATCAAATGTACATACAACAATATATTTGATGTTTATTAATCATTGTAATTCTTGATTATTGATTTGGTGCGTTTTTTTTTGACATAATCATATACATTGGGACCTGCCCCGTCCCACTAACAGTGACCACAATTCATACCACAAAAAAAAGCACAACAAAAATCAAGTTGCAGCCACAAATATGACTNCAAAAATCAAGTTGCAGCCACAAATATGACTTTCAAATCCATCACCCAAAGCTACATGATCAGCGATTTTTTTTTGACCATGTGCTTTGGCGTTTTGCTATTGTAGCAAAAAAGGAAACAAATCCTTGACCTAACGCGGTCAAAATTGAACCTTGGCAGCCTTGGCATTTCTAATGCCTGGCCTATTGTGATGCCTCATGCACTATCA
>BGPT01000605.1:226618-242175 GCA_003297045.1 Symbiodinium sp. clade C Y103 | reverse complement strand
CCTTGGCAGCCTTGGCATTTCTAATGCCTGGCCTATTGTGATGCCTCATGCACTATCAATGGCAAAGGCAAAACCATTTAGGGTTGAGGATGTCACCCACTTTTGCATTGCAGATGGCAAAGCAATATTGTTTAGGGTGTAGGCTGTTGCTCACTGCACTATCTATGGCAAGGGCAAAAAAAATNAGGATGTCACCCACTTTTGCATTGCAGATGGCAAAGCAATATTGTTTAGGGTGTAGGCTGTTGCTCACTGCACTATCTATGGCAAGGGCAAAAAAAATTCGTGTTTAGGGCAGGGGGGCGTAATCCTTTTAGGTTTAGGCCTGGGATGAGGCTGGGGCTGGGCCGGGGGCTGGGCGCTGAGGGCTGGGCTGGGGCTCGCAATTAAAAATCAATTAAAACCAGCGACTTTTTCGAAAGCACAAAAAAAGCACAAGAAAAGCACAAAAAAACAGAAAAAAAACACAAANCTGGGCGGCGAGAAATTGGCAGCCTTTGGCCCATGTGCCCAGCAGATGTCCCACATCCTTTCCTTCTTCCAACTTCCTACAATCTCTCAGGAGTTGGAAGCCGTGCCTGGAGTAAACTCAAAANCCATGTGCCCAGCAGATGTCCCACATCCTTTCCTTCTTCCAACTTCCTACAATCTCTCAGGAGTTGGAAGCCGTGCCTGGAGTAAACTCAAAATATTAGCATGAAATTGCATTTTCAACAGTTGCTTTAAAAAAATATATTCTTTCACTTTAAGTCTATAATATATAGTAGATTTCGTTGCATTTGGGTCTGATCTCACACTGTTTGGGTCCTACACATGCAAGTTCTTCTTTCGGCAAATAAAATAAAATCATTGGATTAGCTTTAACCTCGGGGCATTGGGATATCTTGGGTAAATTTGGGCTGAACGTTATGTTGATGTTCGATGTATTGCACCTTGTTGTTTTGACCAATTCACTATAATATGTTGTTTTGATGGAAATCTAGGCCATATGAAAAATGACCCTGCCTAGCAATTGCATGACATTGCCATCTGGGATTTAGTTTGCGCATGTTGGCAAAATGTNTTGTTTTGATGGAAATCTAGGCCATATGAAAAATGACCCTGCCTAGCAATTGCATGACATTGCCATCTGGGATTTAGTTTGCGCATGTTGGCAAAATGTGGTGTAAAGTAGTATGTTCTTCTAAACTTGTGCTGCAGTATCCATGGGGAGCCTCAGGTGGGTCTGAATGGTTATGAGTTGATTATTTGGGCACATCTGGTAGAGGTACTTTACGATTTTGCGGGGCAATTTGGGTCGTGGATTTGATATGCTCAAATTCTCAAAGGGCAATCTGCCAATCTTTGATTTTGAGACAATCTGGGTCATGGATTTCGATTAGAATTTGGCAAGCTCAAAAGGGTGACCTTTTGGTCCAAAAGGTCGTCCCTGGGATATTCTGCGGCATCTTCCTTCCAAATCCTAGCCGCAGATTGTCCCGCAGATTATTCCCAAGGGTGACCTTTCGGCCCAAAAGGTCGTCCCTGGGGATATTCTGCGCGTCTTTTTTGCAAATCCTAGCCGCGGATTGTCCCGCAGATTATCCCCAAGGGTGACCTTTTGGTCCAAAAGGTCGTCCTTTGAGGAAAATCATTTCGAACACAAAATCCATGACGCAGATTGTCTTTGCAAATAGTCCAAAGGGTGATGTTTCCCGCAGAATATCGACAAGGTCGTCCCCGCAGAATATAGTACTGTAAAAGGTTGCCCCTGCAGAACTCAAAAAGGGCGTCNAGTCCAAAGGGTGATGTTTCCCGCAGAATATCGACAAGGTCGTCCCCGCAGAATATAGTACTGTAAAAGGTTGCCCCTGCAGAACTCAAAAAGGGCGTCATCCTCACAAAACATCAAGAGATCACCCCCCCAGGAAATCAAGAATGTTGACATTTCAAGAACCAGTGATATCAAGGGAAGACATGAAAGTATGGGGCAATGTAAAGCGAACTGTTGCAGCTTTTTTGGGGTCGACAAGATGGTCTTCTCAAATTTCATTGCCATGGCTGCAAAAGATACTTGGCTTCGTTGCAGTTCTTCATTTNGCGAACTGTTGCAGCTTTTTTGGGGTCGACAAGATGGTCTTCTCAAATTTCATTGCCATGGCTGCAAAAGATACTTGGCTTCGTTGCAGTTCTTCATTTTAAGGTAATTCTTCAAAAATATGGATGCTGAGTAACCACCGCATTTTAACCCGCAAAATTTGCTAGTACTTCGGCGTGNCTTCGTTGCAGTTCTTCATTTTAAGGTAATTCTTCAAAAATATGGATGCTGAGTAACCACCGCATTTTAACCCGCAAAATTTGCTAGTACTTCGGCGTGATGCTACGTGAGGCATTTTGGATACGTTACGTACAAACACAACAATAACCAACATTGGTAGGACCCAAACAAACCGAGATGACACCCAAATGCAATGAAAACTACTTATATTATATGATATTATTTGAATATCATTAAAATACTATTCTATATTAATTATATGACTTCATCATGTGGCCAACATCGTTCATGCATCGTTCACGCATCGTTCACACGTCATCTCTCCGAGGAGGCGGCCCACATCCTGGGCCAGCGGCTCAACAGTTTCCATCACTTTCTTATCCCTCCATGTGAATACTCCTAAACAATTGTACTCGTAGATACTTGTAGTATCTTGTAGTACATGCTGTTGTCCACCAACATGCTAGCTTTTTTTCCATCCCCCCTATCCAATCTATCCATCAAACTTCAAACCTGATGAGTGGTTCCCTTCTTGTGGGCCTCATTGTAAACCAATAAGAATGGTACGAACCGGGCCTTCATGGTCAGCCCCATAGCATGCCGAATGCAGCCGGTTGGCATACCTCTGGAGCAGTCTGATGGTCAAGCCGCGGCCCCTGTTTTGTGTCCCAATACATTGGACTGAGTTTGAAGTGAGAAATATGATATATGAAGCACCAGTGAATGCTGGCTGGGCTAAGACCCGGACTTCATCTTCAAAGAGTTCTGCAGCTTCGTTGTCATGGCAAGCCTGGCGTTCATGATACAAAGTAAATGAGAAGCAGAAATGCGCATCACCATCACTTGGCAACACACTTGTGGCTAAACATGTGGGCATCACCCAGAGTCCGAGGACCCATGGACATCCTTGGCCGAGAGCGCTGTGCTTGGGGGATCAGCAGACTCTGTCGGACTCTGTCGGCTCTTTCAACTCTGTGCCTGAACCTGAGGACACCTACCTGCCAACCACCTTGTAGTGGCCGACCAGCCTCACAAATAGAACCGAAAACAAGCTGGCAGTTCGCTGGGACACTCAGGTTGACAGGTGCACGCAGCCATGAGCTCGATGTCTGAAATACTGTGGCAAGAATGGAAAGCCGAGCATAGTGGAGCGTGTGAAATTTGATTTTGAGGACGTGAAGCATCAAACCAACTCACTCCCGAACCATCGCCGCCACCCCTCCCCAACTGACCTTGAGGATAGTGTCAGGCTTTAGAGACCTCAAACAGGTGTGTGGGTTCTCAACCTGACCAAATGCCTTCACGCATGTGTGGACGGGTCGCAACTGGCAAGATTCCAGACCCTGCATGTTTCAAATTGTTTCAAATTGTTTCAATATCTGGCAACTTTCTGACTTCGAAGAGGTGGAGCAACATGAATGCACCACATTGTCTTGGACTTGGATGCCTTTGCAATCATGGATGCGGTACTTTGGACCTTTCCAAAGACATCCGAAGACTGAGGTTTGTACAAGTTCGGGCACGAACTGGAAAATCTACCTGTCGGACAATTCACGCAACGCACTTGCGAGACATAGAAGGCACACAGGGATGGACATAGCACGGCCAACCTTGACCTACAGAATCAGTTTTGCCTGGCTCCCTTTCACTGGGAAGTCTATGATATGATTTAGTGCATATTCCAGAATTAAAAAAAAAAAAACAACCTTCCATAAAAAAGAATGAGAACACACCACCCAAAGTGAGTCATATCGCACCTGCTGATCCTTCCAAAGCCGCGTGGGTTGGCGACCTTGGAAAGCTGATCTTTTGGCTTTTGCTATGCCACCATGTCTTGGACAGGGACCCGGGAGGAGTCAGGAAATGCATGCGATCAAACTCAGCCCTAGGCGACCTTCACGGAACACAGGCACACACCATCCATCTGGGTATCTCACAATGGTTAAAAAACAAAGTAAAATAAAGTAGGATGAATAAAATGAAATAAGCCCCCAATATCAGGCAGTTTCCATTCCCAGATGGTGAGGTTGTTGTGAGGTCGCAATGAATTGTGTCTGGACCCTGACGTCCAAACATCATCTGAGACACAAGAGCTCAAGCCGTGCCAAAGCCTGTCAGCTTGGGGAAACTCAAGGAATTCAAAACTCAGGGGACAATCATATCAAGTGTGGAATATGTTGGAACTTTTTTCCTGGGATGATAATCGGTGTGGACATGGACAAACAGAGTACTTGCATATCTTCCAAAGTAAATCAGCTTACTTGTGCTTGAGACCTCATGATGCAAGAATGCGTCAAACAGACCAGGCAGGCTTCAGGTTGTGACCGCAACCTGAGCTATGTCAACCCCATACTGGTGAACGCACTTTGAAATTTGATGCAATTTGCATGTGCTCATTTAGAAGGTGGAACAAATTGACGGAATCTGATGTCAATGTCATGTTGCTTGACCAAACCAGGTGAGGTTTTCCGCTGAACAAACGTGACGTGTTCGAACGCTTCATTGATAATGACAAGCATCGGAACAGTGCCAGTGTGCATCTGAGGTGGCGGCTGGCCCTGTGATCGAGGTCGGTGGGATCCCGCCATACCTTGGCAGGGACTTGGAAACACCTGCTGGAGATCGCTGTAGATAAAGACAAACACCACCATGATGCCATGTGGAGCAATCGAAAGTCCAAGCGGCAAGGCTAAGCCACATGATTCATCTTGATTCGACAATCCATCTTCAAGCTCTCTTCCACAACTCCGCCCGGAAAAATTGTGTCATTCTGAGTCATTGCTTTAATTCCGTAGCCCTACACTCCTACTTGGCTTTTCGCTTGCCTTTTGTGTTTTTTATTTTTCTGTGAAAGCTTCCTGCAATCTCTCTGACTGCTGGTTATCCTACGGTTGGTAGAATTCCAAGGGAGATGACACTTGACTTCCCCCGTACAGTTCCTGTGACGACCCTCCAAGTGCTCTCTACAAGCAATCCATTGAAGCTTCTGGCTTCTGCCCCCAATCCATGACACAAGTGACACAAGTGACATAAGGTACCAAGCTAGAGAGCCACGCGGCAAGGACCACCAGCATTTGCAGGATCAAGATTTCTCCTTCCTCTGGGAAGAGGTTCATCAAATATAATATACGTATATATGATATATACGTATTGATTCGGGCAACATTGAAATATATTGAAGAATTGGAGATTCATGATGATTATTGATGATTTATACCGCAAGATCTTCCCTGCCATCCATTAATTTGCTCAAGGTCGACCTATTCGACTTTGTGAAAGCAGCCCACGCACAGACTTTTTTTGGCAGCCGAAGTCCCCAGCCTGGCTTTGCTGAAAGTCGAGGTCGGATTGCCGTTGCTGAAGAATGCTGAACATATGCTGAACATGTCAAAGAATGACAGTCGAATGACATGTACGCGCCGGTCCCAAAGTTTGAAAAACCCACAAAGGAACGTCTGCAAGAAATGCGAAGCTGCGACACCACTTAAGTGAGTTCCATTGCGTGCAAGGAAACTAAAAACAAAACTAGCAATGTCAAATAAGAACAAAATCTGTTGCAACTCCTGCTGACAGTGGCAGCTGGCCACATGATCGGCATGTGTGTCTATACCAGAGGTGTAAAGATCTCATGTGTGCTGCAACCCAAAGATTTGCAAGGAGCGGGTCACTATCCATCCAGTGTAGCCTGCTTCTCTTTTTCCTACAAATACAGCACAAATAGTGCAAACTCACTTCTGTCTGCTTAGCAGATTTGCGTTTGCCACACTACCTGCATCCTTTGGAGGATTGGCGAGCAGTGACATTTGCCAGCACAAGTGAGCCAAACAGGGCTCCCGATCTTTGGTGCTAACAAACTGATCAAAACATTTGCAACGTTCTTTTGGTTGTGCAAAGGATGACACCTTTGGTATCCTTCATCACCGGTCATGTAATCTCTATCTACCATGTTCATGGACAAATAGATCAAAATAGGACAAACGAATTATTGAAGGCAGACTCATCTGTAGCGTCGCCGTTCTCTTGAAGCAGACTGAGCAGTCTGACCAGGGATCCATCCGTATTGACTTGCATCAGGTTCTGTGTTGTAGAAAGCCGGCCTTCGACCCATCTCTCGCTGACGGCGTCGATAGGTCCTAGAGCCACTCCGGCGCCGGTTCGGCGGATTCTGTGCGGGTTCGTTGAGGATTGGAGCTGGTTGGACATCTGGAAGACATCGTCTTGGTGGAGCTGTACACACCTCTCCATGGCCTCTGAGAAGGGATGGAGATTCTGTCACAATGTGGTAGCACTTCGCCAGGATGAGCACGTGATCCAACCGTGGCCACATGTCTGTTGGGTCCGAAGCTATGGGATTTTCGCCGAGCGAGCATGGCTCTTGGCTTCCACACCAGGCTGAGTTCAAACAGGGTGGTTCACCTAAAGCCGGCACCACCACTATGCAGGCGCAACCCATCTGCTCTTGCCAATTCGGCTCCGGCAGAGATTCTGGCGGGAAGCTGACGATAGCACGGCTTGCAACCCTTGGTCTGCTTGGAGGAGTTTGCAGAGGCGGCTGTATCTGAGTTGGCAATGGCTGCTCTCTCAAGCGTTGAAGTCTTGGAGATCTTGGAGACGGCACAATGCTACAAGCCGGACATTCTTCACAGGTATGGATGGGAGGAGGGTAATGGTCGATGGAAACAGGTCTCTTCGGAATGCTTGGAACTGGTATGTTGATGTAAACGTGTGAACGTAGCGGGAGACTCTCTAAATGGGTCAGGTCGGGTAGAGGTGAAGGTTGCTGAGGTAAGCTGCCAGGATGTGGTGGACAAGGCAGAGGCAATGCTGGTGGATGTTGAAGTACCTGAAAGTTCATGGGTGGGGGTTGGCACTCTGGGGGATCAGGTGGATCGGGTGGATCTGGTGGTTCGGGAGGATGCGGTGGAGACGGTGGTTGGCACTCAGGCGCAGCCGGAACAAACTCTGGTGGAAAGGGTGCAACTGTCAGAACCGTTTCGACGGGTTTTTCAGACGGTTGCAATGGCACAACAATGGCTCGTTTGAGTCTTAGATATCTGAGATACCACCATAGCAACCACGTGGTTGTGACGATGGCTGCAAGCCCAATCAGTGGACAAAGGATGTACACAGCGGCAAGACCTTCCACTGTCGTTGTTGTTGTGGTGATGGTACTGCTGGTTGAGGTGGTTCTGGTTCCAGTGGAAGAACTGGTGGTCCTAGTGGTTTGTGTTGAAGTGGTTCGGGTTGAGCTGGAGCTGGTTTTTGTACTGGAGGTTGAGCTTGATGTTGTGAGGCTGGTGGAAGTTGTGGTAATGCTGCTGGTGGTGAAAGTGATGCTTGTAGAAGTTGTTCTCGTGAAAGAAAGGCTGGTTGAACTTGTCCGAGTCGTGCTAGATGTGCTTATTGAGCTGGAGGTGGTGCTAAAGCTTGATGTACTTGTTGTGGACAGAGTGGTTGTTGAAGTCGAGCTGGTGGTGGTGGACATTGTCGTTGAACTGGTACTGGTCGATGTGATTGTGCTGGTAGAACTCACTGTGCTTGAGGTTGTGCTGGTCGTGAGAGTGATGCTGGTTGTGGTCACTGTGTGGGAAGTGGTTGTGGTTGTTGTGATGCTGGTTGTGGTCACTGTGTGGGAAGTGGTTGTGGTCGTTGTGATGCTGGTTGTGGTCACTGTGTGGGAAGTGGTGGTGGTGGTTGAAATTGTCGTGCTTGAGCTGATGCTGGTACTTGATGTGACACTGCTTGTTGTAGTGCTGCTTGTTGTGGTGCTGCTCGTTGTCAGGCTCGTTGAAGTGGTTGTAGTTGTTGACACTGTGGTGGTTGATGTAAGGCTCAGAGTGGTGGTGCTGGTCGTTGTGGTCTCAGTGTGAGAGCTTGTTGTGGTTGTTGATATTGTGCTGCTTGATGTGGTGCTTCTACTTGAGCTACTGCTTGTAGCAGTAGTTGTACTTGACTTGCTAGTGGAGCTTGAAACCGTTGTGCTGGACGTGCTACTGCGTGTGGAAGTACTACTGCTGGTGGTTAGTGTGGAGGTGCTTGACAAGCTGCTACTTGTGCTGGAGGTTGTGCTTGTGCTGGATCTGCTGGACGTCGTTGTAGACGTCAACGTGGAGGTGAGTGTGCTGGAAGTGCTGATGCTGGTGGTTGTAGAGCTGGATGCTGTCCGGCTTGTTGTGGTTGTTGTCTCCAGGTAACACCAAAGATCATCTTGCAAGCTTCCTTCAGAATAGCCACCATGGATACAAAGTGATGTCGTTGTGACGTCAAAAGCAGCCGCGTGACTAAACNAGGTAACACCAAAGATCATCTTGCAAGCTTCCTTCAGAATAGCCACCATGGATACAAAGTGATGTCGTTGTGACGTCAAAAGCAGCCGCGTGACTAAACCGAGGTGAGGGGCCTTCTTCAAGGGTGATGAGGTGCCATGCGTAGTTCTCCACATCAAATCTCCAAAGGTCCCGACACCAACCCCCGTCAAATCCGCCGTGAATCCAAAGGGATCTGTGGGTCGGATCCCAGCCAGCTGCATGAAAAGCTCGAGCGGACGGACCACCAATCGCAATCAGATTCCAGTTGTTGCTGTTGACCGTCGTGTCATATCTCCACAAATCCNTCCCAGCCAGCTGCATGAAAAGCTCGAGCGGACGGACCACCAATCGCAATCAGATTCCAGTTGTTGCTGTTGACCGTCGTGTCATATCTCCACAAATCCCGTTGCAAACCTCCTTGGACTTCTCCACAGGAACCTAGCAATGCGCTTGACAGAATGCTTTTAATGGGGCATGTATTCAACCCAGGAGCTTGGCCGCAATTCATGATACTTCTTTCCATTGGGGGCTCCAGAAAGTAAGGGGGTCATAGAAGATAGCAGGTCGTGTGGATCTGCATTCTCTTTTGAATCTTGTGGGGTCTATGAGTCTATGCCAGTACCACTTGACTTGACTTGGCATCGAAAATTGAAAAGCAAACAAATCAACCAAACAAGAATCCCTCAAAATTTATTCTAAATTATTCTCCTATAGAATTTTCTGTTGCGTTCAGTCACTCCGATCATATCCAGCGTGAATCCACAGGGCCAGATTGGCGCTATCCCAGGCGGCCACATGGTTTGCTCTCGCAGAAGGTTGGNGGTGCCCTGTTGCGTGTCAAACTTCCACAGGTCTTGGTTCAAGGTGCAGTCGAAGAGCCCACCGTGGATCCAAATAGCCAGGTTCGATCCATCCCACACCGCCACATGCTGACTACGGGCCGAGGGACCCGGGGCCATGATCTTTGTCCATGTATACGGTGAGTATCTCCACAGGTCATCGAAATAGCTGACACCATCATAGCCACCGTGAAGCCACAAGGCATAGTCATCAGAATCCCAAACAGCCACGTGGTCCCCTCTCGGAGAAGGTAACTGCGTCAGTTGCTGCTTGCGATCCCAAGTCCCTGTGTCGAAATCGAAGGACCACAAGTCCGGCAAGACTCCATCAGAACTTCCTCCATGTATCCAAAACTGGTTGGCCGTAGGATCAAATACAGCCACGTGTACAGAACGTGCTGAGGGTTTCGGTATGCCGAACTCTTGAACTCGACTCCACTGAGAAAGAACTACCAAAAACCACTGTATTAGGCACAGCCCTTTGAGTGTGCCCATGACAGTGCCATGAAACTTCCTGACCAGGCCCCGTCCTGGGCACCGGTCTGAACCGCGAAAAACNTTGAGTGTGCCCATGACAGTGCCATGAAACTTCCTGACCAGGCCCCGTCCTGGGCACCGGTCTGAACCGCGAAAAACTGCGGACCAAGGTGGACCAAGGGTTCAATTCTGCACGCTTAACCTAAGCCTCAGAAGCATCACCGACCGTTGCAGAGTCAATCATGCAATTGAACACCTCAAAGCACGGTTGTTGTAAATGGTTGTTTCAACATGGTTGTTTCCAGTCAACACATTCACCTGCTTCCTCTGTGTAGCATTGTACAATTGACGAGAGTACCAGACATTACATCGTGGTACCCTGAATTACTCTGGTGTTTCTCCAGCAGAACCCTCCCAGCGGCCTGCTTCGACCACGTCGGCCCGATCCACACCAACTCAACTTGTCTGATACCTGCAGCATCAAACAATCAGATTTAGCAAACAAACAATCATCAATTTCTTGTCGTTTGGGTTTTTCTGCCAGATTTAGCAAATAATGGTCGTTTCGCCCTGCTTGAACCTTTTTGCCCGATCTCATGTCCGTTTTTCTGCCACGTTTGCCTCAAAACATGATGCAGATTATTCACATCCGCTTTTTATTGCAGATTTGCATCAGCCTATGCAGTCTTCATCTCCCCCAATGTCCAGGTCGCGAAAACGGATGAGACAACTTATCAGAAAATTCGCATATTCTGCTGACACATTGTACCCAAAATACAAGTGAAATGGTCTGAACTAACAGCTGAACATTTTGCCGAACCTATAGATGACCTATGGCCTTGCAGAAACCCGAAGAAACTATGGAACGACATAGATGACATGGGTATAGTGTGAAGAGAAAAAGGCGCCTTTATCACGATGTGGCAGATACGGAACAACCTTGCTTTGAATGGAGAGTTTTTGAGCATGCGGAATGCAAAATTTGAGCAGCGTAGCTTGAACATGCTGTTTCTTGGAAATTCAGGGCAGAAATCCTTATTTGCGCCCGTTTGATGGATTTTCGCGTGCTAATTGCGGATTTCTGCATTGGTTTTATGGCGTTGATTCGCAAAACCCGGAGAATTTGGAACTGAACACTTCGAAGACCCCACCTATGACCATCTGCTACAGCACAGAACTCATTCTTCGTTTAAACAGTGAAACGGCTTCTCGTGAAGGTCAACAGGAGGCAAATTCAGAAATGCACAGTTCAACGTTTCAAATGAGCCGTGTTGCCTTTGTCATGAGATTTTGACCAAGCATCTGGGCATGCAATCAATTGACAACCAGCTCCCAGTCTCAAAAACAATGAGCATAAACGCTTCTATCTAGACAATCTATACATGTTCCTGGTGGGGCGATTTTCAACCATTTGGGACACATCTTGATTTAATTTTGGCATTTTCTGCTGGGGACATCCCAGCCAAACATNACAATCTATACATGTTCCTGGTGGGGCGATTTTCAACCATTTGGGACACATCTTGATTTAATTTTGGCATTTTCTGCTGGGGACATCCCAGCCAAACATTCACTGAAGTTGTTTTCAGCTGATTCAATGTTTGAGTTGGAAACATTCGCTGGCTCTTGGCCCAGGGTCTCCTATAGCTTGNGACATCCCAGCCAAACATTCACTGAAGTTGTTTTCAGCTGATTCAATGTTTGAGTTGGAAACATTCGCTGGCTCTTGGCCCAGGGTCTCCTATAGCTTGGGAAACGCTGAAATTTCCGGGGCCACAGCCAAGAATATACCAGCGTATCTCGGAAGACAGTCAGCTCTGGCAAATAAGTCCTGATCCATGATTGCAGCAGGTGGGCAACCAAACTGAGTCACGGCCTCTTCCAGCAATCACATTCTCTGGTCAAGGTGACAAGCTTACTGTGTAGCTATGTTTGCCAACCTCACAGCCTCTTTTGCTTGAAGATGATTCTGAGAATATCTAAAAGTACTGCATTTCAATCATTTCATTGCATTTCCATCCTCTTCCCCGCCAAAACCTTCCTAAGCACCAGCGTCTGGACCCCAGTCAAACTGGAGAGTTTAGGTCGGAATGCTCCACTTATCATCTGGCGGTTCTCAAATTAGAAACAAGGTCCTTGTCCTCGCTTAGCTTTCTGTCTGTTTCGGAGTTCTGGCAAATGAGGCTGCTTGACTGAGAAAACTGCAAGCAAAAAATCAAACTTATTCACCAGCAAGGCGTGCTGGTGTGGTACCCCTCACAACTGATTCAAAGCCACACAACCAACACCAACGCAGCACATTTGTTTCTTTTCTTCCATATTTTCCCAGGCGATCTTTGTCCTGGAGTCTTTCCTTCTTGGAAAGGAGTGCAAAAGGGCAATCCCCTTGAGGCTTTGCAAAATGCTTTTGCGATGTTTCTCGCAATTTTAGGCCATTCAAGGGCCCTCAATCCCAGAAAAAAACTGAAGGAATATGACTTTGATACCCCTCTAATATCTTTACAAAAAAAAAAAACTCTCACCTTTCAATCATGGCTTAGGGCCGAAAAAGTTTTCTCTGCCGCTGCGGTGGCCTGATCCTCCGAGGGACTGTGGGCTCGACAGCTGGGACTTCATCCACTGGATTGACTGACGTCGTGACTGACGTCGTGACTGGAGCTGGGGTTGGAGCTGGGATGCGAGCTGGAACTCCAACTGCCGGTGGGGAGGAAGGATTTCTGGCAGGCTTCTCCANTCGTGACTGACGTCGTGACTGGAGCTGGGGTTGGAGCTGGGATGCGAGCTGGAACTCCAACTGCCGGTGGGGAGGAAGGATTTCTGGCAGGCTTCTCCAAAACTGGAGGAGGTGTGATCCTCAAGGGCTGCCGCGGTTTGCGAGTACTTGGACATTGGAACTTTGGTGGAGTTGACAATGCCACTCCTTCATGTCTGATAATGATCACCTTCTTGGGCTCGCTTGGAAGCACTTGTCGTGGTTCATGAAAGGCCTGCATGACGCCTGGAATGGAAACATGGACGCAAATTGAAGTCAGCTCGGCTACCTCACAAACACAATTCTTTCTAGNCTTGTCGTGGTTCATGAAAGGCCTGCATGACGCCTGGAATGGAAACATGGACGCAAATTGAAGTCAGCTCGGCTACCTCACAAACACAATTCTTTCTAGCTTGGAGCTTTACCATTCCTGGTTCGTCCAGTACCATGCGAGATCCCTTTGACCTTGACACTTTGCCAGCGTGATCCCTGTACGGTAGAACTGGTGGNAGCTTGGAGCTTTACCATTCCTGGTTCGTCCAGTACCATGCGAGATCCCTTTGACCTTGACACTTTGCCAGCGTGATCCCTGTACGGTAGAACTGGTGGCTCCTGAGTTTCTGATGGTAATCGCGGTGTTGCATGGGCCAAAGTTCCTAACGTTGCCTGCAGGAACACGCCTGGCCCCTGTCTGAGATGGCTGGGGATGGCTGGTGGTGACATCCGCAATATGATTTCGACAGGTTCGAGTTCTCTGCTNCGTTGCCTGCAGGAACACGCCTGGCCCCTGTCTGAGATGGCTGGGGATGGCTGGTGGTGACATCCGCAATATGATTTCGACAGGTTCGAGTTCTCTGCTTACAGGCCCATCCCTGCCGGCTCCGCGAGCTCCGCAAGCTCCGCATTTGTACAGGTCTGGCATGGCGAGTGCAAGCACCGGAACTTGCTGTGCCACTTTTGGACAAGCACTCCTTGATGTTGGGTACAGGTCCAANCATGGCGAGTGCAAGCACCGGAACTTGCTGTGCCACTTTTGGACAAGCACTCCTTGATGTTGGGTACAGGTCCAACAAGTGAGGAATTGGTCTCAACGCAAATCGTGAGACCTTTACGGAGGTCAGATTTGGCAACTGCGGAGCTGTTTGCGTCTCTCCAGGCTGCCGCCTGTCAGACGTCCATACCAATTCCAGTGCTCGTTCTGGGCATTTGCTCGGCAGAACCACTCCAACTTCAACTATTGGAGGTGCCGGGCTCACACGCATTGGCCCAACTGTCCAAGCATCTCTTGCCCGCACGGATGGAACGGTGATGCAAATCTCAGTGGGTCTGTAAAGCGCGGCCTCGTTGGTAGGACACAAGTCAGGCAACAGCAAATGAAGATCTGGATTGGAAGGGGCAACTGATGGTGGAAATGGCCCAGGTGGTGGGTTCAGTTCTTGGGTGTTGATTGCCGGCAGTTGGATCGCGATGGGTGGTGGAACTGGTGGTGGATTGGATGGCCATTTCACATGTGCATATGGCACCGATGGTTGCACTGGAAGCACCACGAAACGTCGCGATTTGCAGTATCTCCGCATGTACAACAATGACAGGATGATCAAAGCAACGATAGCAAATCCAAGGAGTGGACAAAGGATATACACTGCTGTAAGATCTTNGTCATGCTGCTGCTGGTTGAGGTGGTCAATGTTATGGTGGAAGAAGTGGAACTGGTCTGAGTTTGAGAGGAAGTGGTTTGGGTGGAGCTGGAGCTTGTCAGTGTACTCGAAGTTGAGCTGGATATGGTGAGGCTGGTAGAACTTTTGGTGGCGGAGGTAGTGCTGGTGGAACTGGTTCCGGTGGAAGTGATGCTGAAGCTGGTGGTAGTGGAAGTACTGCTAGTGGAAGTGCTGCTGGACATGGATGTGGTGGAGGAGCTGCTGGTTGTAAGTGTGCTAGTGATACTGAAGGTCAGTGTGGTAC
This sequence comes from Symbiodinium sp. clade C Y103, assembly GCA_003297045.1. Classification (NCBI taxonomy): domain Eukaryota; class Dinophyceae; order Suessiales; family Symbiodiniaceae; genus Cladocopium; species Cladocopium sp. clade C. The sequence goes on along the minus strand of BGPT01000605.1, from coordinate 227,580 downwards.
TTGTGGAAGTACTAGTGCTGGCAGAGCTACTGGTGCTGCTGTGGGAGGAAGTAGAAGAGGATGTGCTGGTGGAACTGCTAGTGGTGGAACTGGTGCTGAAGCTTGTGGTAGTGGAACTGGTGCTTGTGCTTCTGGATGTGGTGCTTGTAGAGGTGGTCTGAGTGTGGGAGAAACTGGTCGAAGTGCTGTGTGTGGTTGTGGAAGTACTGCTGGCGGATGTGCTGCTGGACATGGAAGTGGTTGTGGTTGTTGTGATGCTGGTTGTGGTCACTGTATGGGAAGTGGTTGTGGTCCTTGTGATGCTGGTTGTGGTCACTGTGTGGGAAGTGGTGGTGGTGGTTGAAATTGTCGTGCTTGAGCTGATGCTGGTACTTGATGTGACGCTGCTTGTTGTAGTGCTGCTTGTTGTAGTGCTGCTCGTTGTCAGGCTCGTTGAAGTGGTTGTAGTTGTTGACACTGTGGTGGTTGATGTAAGGCTCAGAGTGGTGGTGCTGGTCGTTGTGGTCTCGGTGTGAGAGCTTGTTGTGGTTGTTGATATTGTGCTGCTTGATGTGGTGCTTCTACTAGAGCTACTGCTTGTAGCAGTGATGCTTGTCGATGTTGTACTGCGGGTTGTAGTGGTACTTGACTTGCTGGTGGAGCTTGAAACCGTTGTGCTGGACGTGCTACTGCGTGTGGAAGTACCACTGCTGGTGGTCAGTGTGGAGGTGCTTGACGAGCTGCTACTTGTGCTGGAGGTTGTGCCTGTGCTGGATCTGCTGGACGTCGTTGTAGACGTCAACGTGGAGGTGAGTGTGCTGGAAGTGCTGATGCTGGTGATTGTAGAGCTGGATGCTGTCTGGCTTGTTGTGGTTGTTGTCACAAGGTAACACCAAAGATCATCTTGCAAGCTTCCTTCAGAATAGCCACCATGGATACAAAGTGATGTCGTTGTGACGTCAAAAGCAGCCGCGTGACTAAAC